>CM062819.1:716913844-717106817 GCA_031772625.1 Pinus tabuliformis | reverse complement strand
TCCAACAAGGAGTTGTACAATTGAGCTACACTCTTGCAGGAGAACAGGTGGCAGATATCCACACCAAGGCCCTTGGAAAGTCAAAGTTTGACTACTTCAGGGAAAAGATGGGGAAGGTAAAGAACCCCTTTCAGAAGTAGAAATGAGTGTGTTAGCAGCACGAATGAAGAGGGAGTTGCAGTGCAGATGGAGTGTTGGGAGAAAGGACCAGCAGCAACACAGATGCAGAGGGAGTTGCAGTGCGGATGCAATGTTGGGAGAAAGGACCAGCAGCAGCACGGATGTAGAGGGAGTTGTCGTACAGATGCAGCAGTGGCAGTAGCAGAGTCATGGGCAGCAATACAGGATGCAGCAGTGCAGAGGATGTTGGGCAAGGAGGCTTAGCATCAGCACAGGGACCGATGTCGGATGATCAGGGTGATACTCAGTGAAGAGTATTACTAGAGCACAGTCCTCGCTAAGAGGGAGTGTTGATTTAGGGTAGCATCGGATGTGCTCTAGCCACAAAAATTGGTGGAGAGGCTAAAGCACATGAGATCTACAATACCCAGAAAGGGATTGGGCAGATTCTAAACAGTTTGGGAGATATTAAATAATTAATATTTTTAATGGAGCCCCTAAGTCTAAACTTAGGGAAAATAAAATATTAATGTGTATTTATAAAACTATGTTAGAATGGTCCAAAAGTCATGGATCAAGCCAGATCTAATCTTAGTCGTTGATGAGGGACTTAATCTCGGTCGTTGATTTGTCAACGAGAAAAGTATAAGAGGAGGCTTGAGGGTCACTTGAAAAATACACTGAGGGAGACCAGTCAGTTCATTTTCTGGAGCGGGGTTAGCTGAGAAATTGAACCAGTGGTCTGGAGAGCAGTCAGGAGGCAGTGAGTACGGAAAAGAGAGTCGGGAGATCAGCACAGAGGCAGAAAAGGTAGACGCAGGGCCAGAGGAAGCCATGCAGAGGCAGCAGACACTACGCAGAGCCAGCAGGGCCTGTGTCATCCACGCAGAGGCTGCAAGAGTGATGCAGAAGGCTAGAGAGGCTGCGCAGAGTCTCAACAGGCTGACGCAGAGGGTTTCAGTTCACGCAAAGGTTAGTTGGGCTGACACTAGGTTCAGAAGAAGTGCTGGAAAACTTGTTTATCTATGGGTAAGCCAGTTTGGCACCTTGTTGTACTAGAAAATTGTTGAATAATAAAATCCTCCCTTGTTGCACCAGTTTCTCACATTGGGTTTTTCGGGGACATTGGTCCAAAAAATAACTATGTCAATGTGTTGATTCTTGTGCATATGTTTGTTTCTGTATTACGATGTGATATCTGCAGCAGTATTTATTTTAATGTTTATTGAAGTAATTTCATGAATAACTTATGGTGAAATAAGTAGGAAAAGTAAATCAGTTGCTACAGTGATAGAATTTTCACATTTAGAATTAAAGGGTCTATTGCGGAAAAAGATGTTACTATTGCTATCTCGCCAACCGAAAATAAAAATTATATAAAACCTAAAATCGCAAACCAATTAGTGATTCCCGAGTCAAATATAATTGAAAAATTTGACTGTTTTAACAACAAAATATATGACATAACCAATTTACAATTAAACGTTGGAGATTATACATTCGTATCACAATTCTCAGTTCAAACCCTATGGAGCGATCAAGGTGACATTATTTTAGGTTCACCCTGAATGGAAACCCTTGGTTCCTTCATCCTGAATACGAAAAAGAAGTTTTTGACATTTTCTTACAAAAAGAAAAAAATAACACTACAGGATGTCACTGTGAAGCCAATTCAGTGACACCAGAAGACATCCAAGATATTTAAAAAGTAATTTTTCAAGAAAGTAAAAGAGTATTACAAAATATGCAAAATGAAATTGACAAAATCACTGCTGATAGAAATGAAGAAGTCTTGTGACTTAAGGATCATAGCAAAAAATTACTAACACAAATTAAAAAGCTTAAGAAGGACAAGAAGTCGTTAAAAGACAAGTTAGAACATTGTATTCAAGAGGAAGTATCGAAGTCGCCAGGTGTAACATCCCCAGTTGAAGATAAAGAAACAAATATCGAACCAGTCAATAGTAGAACTCAAGAAGAGGATCAATCAATTGAAGGAAAAACACACTCACATGTTTCAATCCAAATGATGAAAATTCCAAACGAAGATTGTCTACCTAACTCAACAAGCATAGTACAAGAATGAAATAAAAAAATCTCGACACACCTAATAGGGAAAGTCAAACAAAAAAGTTCCATATCGACATCTGAATCATGAGAGTAGACAACTCAACCAAGCTACGTATCGAAACCATTCAGAAAAAAAACAACAAACTGATGTTCCAAAGAATATTGATGTAACCTCAATCCAGTCCTATGATGACAATTTGTTACAAAATCCCAGTGATCAGAATATTCCACAGAAGATTAATCTAGGATGCTCTGATCCCTTCTCAGTGCGACAGTTTTGTTTGTCACTTAGAAGATCATATCAACTTGTATCAACGAAGATGACAATGTCGAGACGAGAGAAGACATTCGAAAACCGAAAAAGAGATCAAGCCTTTTGCATCAACAAGCTTTGAGGACAAAGCTTTTTTGAGGAGGAAGGCAATGTTGCGAATAAAATATATATAAATAATATAAATATAAATAATTGTAATAATGATTAGTTAATCAATAATTAGTTAAACAAAGAGCATGTCTAAGGAGACATGACCGCTTGTGAAAGGGTGCTTACCTGGCTATATATATAGGACCCTCACTCTCAATTGTATCATCATTCTTATTCATTCATTTTAATTTTTAATATATATATTTGTATCTCGATGGAGATTTACATATTCCAAGTCTTCTGGAGTATTTAACCTGAAGAACAAACTTTGTTCGTTCCACCAGGTTGAATGAACAAGCCCTTTCTTGGGAATTCACACAAAGTAATCAGTTTTGAACCCCACAAGGTAGAAAGCAAAACCATATTCATGATCAATAAAGCCAATAAATCCCAAAAGCATATGCCCATAGCTCCAAAGATTCATATATGAGCTAAACAGTGTTTTAATGCAAAGTATGTCCCTTGAAGATAAGAATTGCTTTGATCAAAGAAGTCTCCTTCCTCGGCCATGCTGGAAAACAATAAGCATGCAATTACTCATCCACAAGTTCTACAGTGTTTCAATGCCAACTGTTTCTCTACAAAAGTGACCATGAAAAACCTAAGAGAAAAATGGTTTCTAAATAAATATAATAGAAGGGGTGGTTTTGTCAGGTGAGCAGATTGAATGAGCAAGCCTTTTCAGGAGTTCAAAAAAAGTAGTCAGGTTTGAATCCTGCAGAGTAGCAAGCTAAAGCATATTTATGATCGATAAAGCCAAGTCCCAGAAGAATATGCCATAGCTCCAAATATTTGTCTATGAGTTTAAGCAATATTTAATGCCAAACATATCCCTTGTAACTCCAATATTGATTTGATCAAAGAAAGCTTTTTCCTCGTCCATTCTAGAATCATTTGAAGATGATAAGCATGCAATGACTCATCCACAAGTTGTACAATGTTTCAATGCCAAGTGTGTTTCTTAGCACTTGAAAATTGTTTTGATCAAAAAAATCTTCTTTGTCTACTTCTCTATTGATCACTTGGTGATACAAGAGCCACAGTCAAACAGGAGAAAGATATGTTTAACAATGCCTTTCTTAAAATATAAGCACTGAAAACTTGACATCTAGTATATCAGAAGCAACAAACAACTTAAATTAGGCATAAAGTGAAGTTCAATGAAATTCAAAAGTAGCACACAGAAAAGGCCCAAAGCTATGTTGCAGGAAACTTGGCCCCCCCTGCGTATCAGCTGTGTTTCCGTATCAAAACTCTGAAACCCGACTGAAACGTGTTTCACTTCGTACAAAACACATTTCACATGTTGGAAATGTGTTTCATACAAACTGAATTTCAAGATTATTTTCAATAGATTCTATCATGTATGAGGGTATGGAATTGAAAGTTAATCAAGATCACCAAGCCCTTTATGTACCTCCATGTTAGAGATATTTCTTGTTGGACTCCTTTGTCATGGCCTTAGCAAAAATGTACCCTTCACTCAAACCAAAATCCTTGATCAAGCATGCTAGGTTTTTCGTAACATATTTTAAAGCTTGGATTAGGTAGTTTCATCAAAATTAGGTGGTGTTGACTGGTGTCCCTAGAGGATTGAGGTAGAGGCAAATGGTGATACTAATGACGAGGATCCAAATATAAGTGATGGTGGAATATTACTTGTCATTTATGTTTGTCATTTAAATGTTCTTGCTCATTTATTCATAGGTACCACAGGGCCAACTTGTCCAAGGACGGCCGACTTGTTCCTTGTGTTGATTCTTTGACTCGAAAATAAATTTCAAATTCTTTTCTTTCAAATGTCCAAATGGGACATGTCACATGACTCAAATACAAATTCTTTTGACACAATAAATTCTTTCGACTCTTTTTGAGCATGAAGAACATGCTTTGACCAAAAATAAAGTATAATAGTAATGAATATAATAAATATGTCAATGATAGAATTACATTACATTACATTATAAAGACTGGCACTAGTTACAATTTCAACATGGTTAAGGTAGATCTCAAGCATAACGAGGGTTGGAACGACTGATAGGGAGGTCGAGGGTCTGAGGAGGACAAAGGAGAGTTTGAGGCTCAAATAAAGGGTAGTCGAAGTGCCCAGATTGGCTAAACAGAATGCAAGCAGCATACCAAGGGCAGTTTAGTGGCTGGCTGTAGCAACGATGGCTGATAAAGGACTGGACTGAGGACTATGTGGTGGCCAAAGTTTGGTCAGCAAGTGATCTTACTGCCCAGAATTGTCCTCTTGCTGGAAATGCACCAAAGCTTGCTCCCAATGCTCTAAAACACAAGTAAAATGTTTGTTGCTACTGTAAGAAGCTCTCCTCGCTGAAGAATGTGTGAGGAATGAGTGAATAAATCGTTTTTTCTACGTTGCATGGTCCCGAACACGGGGGGTGGGGCTTTCGAACCCGTCCCTGGTTCTCGTCCCCAAGTACTGGATTCAGGTATGGGTGCTTCTGAGAAGAACCCATAAGAATCGGGTTCTTCTATGAAGAACTGGGTTCTCCAAAAAAAAATTGGGTTCTTTTTCCTTAACGGGTACGGCAAACCTATATGATGGGTACTTAGAACCCCAAAATCGGGTTCTTTGGGTTCTTGCTGAGGAATTTTATATTAAAAATTTAAATAATTTTTTTTATTGAAATTTAAAAAATAAAATTTAAAATTTAATATTAACAAAAACTTAAAAGTTAAAAGTTAAAACATAAAATTTAAAAAAATTATTGAAACCTAAATCTATTTCTCTTTTCCAAGACAAAACTAGAAGTAAACCTAACTAACCCATCGAATTTCATTTTTCGGTTCACCTGTTCAACCTGTTTACCCGTTTATGGTGGCAGACAGAGCACCTTCGACGGCAGAAGCGTTAAGCTTCACCTTCAGAGCATTTCACTGACAGAGCACCAGCATTTGCACAGAGGGCAGAGGGCAGTGGACTCTTCAACGTCTTCATTCACCGACAGAGGGCAGAGGACGAGCTGGTGTATGCACAGGGCAGAGACGCAGAGACGCCAGGCTTTCATTAGCTATTTCCTGTGGCTTGTTCACGTTGGGCTTTCATTAAATATTTCGGATTTCATGTTCACGTCGGGCTTTCAGTTACTTCTGTTAACGTCGGACTTTCGTTGGTTCACGTCGGGCTTCTGTTGGTTCACGTCGGGAATTGCAAGGTAAATACTAAATAGTAAACTCAGGATACTGATATAGTTTGCATAATTTTTACATTGCAACTGCGAAGCTTGTATTTCCCCCATCCATTCACCTACTTAAATCTACCATGATAGCTTAACCTAGACTCGAATGATGCTTTTAAATACTCAAAGCCAGAAAGTATGGAGCATTCACTAATAGAGATCACATCTATAGAGTATGATCTTCTGCCTATACAAATGTTAATGAACACCAAAGAAAGAACGTAAAAAGAAAAGTGTTTTCAAAGAAACAGAACATAGACAAAAAATTTCAAGAGTTACCAAAGTAACAATACAATTGGGAACAACAGCATGCTTAATATATCAGAGAAATCTGTTATCTCCAACACTATGAGACACAAAAACTTCGAAAAAAAATGTCTATTAAATTGTTTAATAGTGACTCAGAAATGTGGCAACCAGACGGCAGAACCAATATGTGCTACAAAGTTGTTGACCACAGAGGAACTTTCCACTCAAATCATCTAAAGACTAAAACAGTCCTCCCCGACCTGATACACTAGGCCATATACTAACAAATCTATGGCACTGATATTATTATATATAATAGCAATGCTGGACCCTCCTGATATGTCACATGATATATGGGTACAAATCAAATTTGTGAGACAAATCAAGAACAGGCACAGCCCAAGACCTTCATTTAGGAATCAAGTGCACAGAAATATACATATGTCATATATATTATTTGTCAATTTCCTAACCAAATGGTAGAAGAGGCATATCAGCTGTTGTCAATCTCTACATAAAAGTAACACTACATACAAAATCTAGGTAGCAGAATGAATTTAGAAAGCAACCAATAATATTATTCAGAAAGTTGCATTCAGGGTTTTTATTTCGTCCACCAATGACATAAAAATTTCTATTTGTTGAATTATGTTGCCCTGCGCATACACCTTTGGTTCATTTTCCCTGTATTGATGAACTAAGGATAGCTGTAACAACTGTTTGACTATGGTGGTTTCTTGATTGAGGCCTAAAAGCTGAGGTATACTAATGCTCTTCAATGTGACAATTCTGACCCTAAATCTGTAGCCATCCGAATTCATTTTTAGGGGTGAATCTGCTGCTGAAATTTATTATTTTTGAAGGATCTAGTCCACCATATGCTTGTTGAGCAGTTTCTATTTTGTGCAATCTTTTTGTGGGTGTGGTTTGGTTGGACCTTCTTTTGGTTGCATTATTATTTATATCTTAGTAGTAGCCTTGAGCTCTCTCACATAGCTGTCATGGTTACACTGAAAAGGATGTTATGGTTTCATCAAATATAGCTTAGACTCTCATTATTATTAACATCTATTGACATAAATTTTACTTTGAATTTTGTTAAACAGACTCAAGTTGTCTTCCAAAATTTGCAAAATAAAAAATGTCTTCATCAGATCCACAATATCCACTTTGGAAATATGTGGATAGGCAAAAATCTCCAGAGGGTGTTGGGAGACAGCAACAATAAAATGCAATTTTTGTCATCTTGAATGGAAAGGGAGCTATACCAGAGTTAAAAGCTCATTTTATGCAGATACCAAGGAAGGGTGTTGATGCTTGCACTAGAGACCCAAATGATCCCACTAGACTTCCTAGTGCACAAAGAGAGCAACAAAATGCTGATGGTAAGGCAGGGAAAGCAATCTCTAGGCTGTGTCATAATGTTGATGAAAATGATGATTCAAATGAGGAAGAATTACCCTCTGATGATGAAGTTCAAGTTGGTGATGAGCTTGTGTCAATGTCATCTAGAACATCAAAAATTACTACCAGTCAAACATGTAAGAAGCCTAAACTTGGTGGCCTTTATGACACGTTTGATGTGAAAGGTAAGGAGGGTGTTGATCTTACAATAACAAGATTTTTTCTTGCATGTGGCATTCCCTTCAATGCAACTTGTTCCCCCTATTTTGAGCAAATGCTTCACACTATTAATGATGGACCTCAAGGGTATAAAGCTCCTGGTTATGAGAAGCTCTGAACTGTGTTGGTGGACAAGGAGAAAGTTCGCCTTGAGAAGGAAATGGCACCCTTGAAGGCATCTTGGAGTGTAGATAGATGCTCAATTGTCATGAATGGATAGACTGATTGTAGGAATCGTCCATTAATAAACATCATTGTCTCTTCCATGTCTGGCCCTTATTTTCTCAGGGCCATTGATTGTTCTGGTCAAAAAAAGAACACTATGTTCTTGAAAGACCAATTATGTAATGCCATTGCGGAGGTGGGGCCATCCAATGTTGTTCAAGTTATTACTGAGGCAGGTCTAATGTAAAAAGCAGCAGGGGCAATGGTTCAGAAGGAGTACAAGTGCGTGACAAGTTTCAACTTTCAAGTTTGATTTATCTTCTATTTAAATTACATGAATTACATTTTTTATTTTGAGTACAAATTTGATTTGTTTTAACTTTTCTATTATTAAACAATAAACATTTTGATTTATTAATATTTTAATTTTGTCATTGATGTACCCAGGCATATTTTTTGGACACCATATGCAGTGCATTCTTTGAATAATGCATTGAAAGACATTGGGAAAATTGAATGGATTCAAGCATTAATTGAAAATGGCCGCAAAATTCAAATGTTTATATGCAACAATCATCAGCCACAAGCCATTTACCGCAAGCACGCAAAAATGGAGCTTCTTAAACCAGCGGACACCAGATTTGCAACTTACTACATTTTACTTCGGCGGCTTCTGGAGATGAAGGAGGCTGTAGAGTTTCATAATTGTTTTGTTTTGACACCCTTTTTCCTCCATTTTTTTCTTTTTCATCATCGCTATCAACTCAATAAAAGCAGTAAATCACAGATTTTGATAAGGTAAAAACTCTTATATGTCTTATTTTTCATATTCGTTAATGTGCCTTATTGTTATGTTAAAGATTGCATTAGCTACAAAATTAACATGATTTTGTAGCTATTTTACAAATATGCAGCTACCTCCATGGTTTGTGGGGTTTTGGTGCGCCAATGAAGCAAAGAAGCACATGGGTAGTTGAGGATCGATCCCTCATGGATCTCCTATTCGCTCGAGCCAATTCACTGAAGGAATCACACAGTGGCGCGATCAAAGACACGGGTCAAACACGTAGCAGCAGAAGTCCAAATGCATCACGTTTCTCCGATTTGCTTTCCAAATAGCAAATCGACAAGATAACGCTTTTTCTATTTAGTTTCAAATTTGAATAAGGATTGATTAACAGACCTGTAGGCGTAGAAGTCTCAAACTGTTGAGCATGCATTTTATATATAAGTATGTATCCTCTATAAAGGAGAGGAAGGAAGTAATAGTTAATTTCTGAAGAGTTGTGAAACAGACCTTTGTTCTCATATTGAATTAAAGTTACCTTTTTGTGATTCGATGCGTATGTGAGCGTAATTTACACCTACTGGATGCGAAGGGCCCCTACAGATAGTCGAGGTTTTAGTTTATTTCATTTCATCGCTTTCTGTTGTTTTCATTTAATCGCTTTCTGTTATCGCATTATCACTGCATTCTAGTTTAGTTTCCTTACTTCGTTGTTTTCATCATTTCGTTATAACTCAGTTATTTCATTTATCATTTCGTTATTTCGTTTGCACTTACATTTCTTCACAGTTGTTTAATGGTTTAGTTCTTCAAACATTTTTCGCTTAATTACAGTCAGTATTTTATGCTTTTAGAATTAAAACTTGTATCTACTCTGTAGTCAGCAATTAGAAGATTACTTTCATGCTCTTTAGAATCAGAATTTGTATATATTTTGTACACAAGCTTTTTAAGGATCGTTAGAATAATTTGAATTTCAATACTCTGTTTTATAGCAGCAAGGTATTTAGATAGGTTCATAATTATAGGATGATTAACATAAGATATTTTAGGATGATACTCAATATAGATATGACTTGGTAGATTAATCTAATAGTAGCTTAACTTCCACTTATTAATTTGTAGATATCTAACTCTAATCTAATAGGAATCTAGATAACAACAAAAATCCCAAAACAAACATAACCATCATCTTACAAACTAAAGAAAAGGCTTCTAGCATATATAGTGCACCTGCACTTCATAAGTTTACCAAATCCGGTCAATAATTTATGCTTGCAATTTAAGAACATTAAATTGACCAAACATTTTGGCGTCGTTGTCGGGGAAGTGCAAATACAAGACTTGAAGAAAAAAATCAAATAAAAACATGATATGCATAGGGAAAGAGACTCTAGAGGTAGGTTTGTAGGTCGAGGAAGAAGTTTAATTCCTACATCATCACTCACTCCACCACGACCTCGTAGTGCCACACCACCCACACAAACTCGAATTCCATCCATAGCAGGCCAATATAGACTTCCTGAAGTCTTAAGATCCGAAATCCAATCTAAAGGTTCACCAACTTCATCAACAGAAGTTGTAATAGAAGTAGATCCTACATCTCCAACAACTGGAATAATTTTCCTATCTTCAACTGGAGAACAACTTCTAGCTCAAGAGTTGGAAGTTCCTACTGAAGAAGAAGAGGAAGAAACTTACTTCAAACCATTGATAGAGGAACCAGAAGAACTAGAAGAAAAACTAGATAATCCTATTGTAGAACCAGATATCTATTCTAAGGAATCCATCATGACTGAAGAAGGAGAAGGAGAAGTACACAATGTCAATGGTGAACAACATAGGATTGGAGGAGGAGGAGGAGGAAATAAAGGAGGTGGAAGAAGAGGTGGTAGAGGTACAGGAAGAGGAAATCCAGAATCTTTTAGGTTCCCTATCCTTGATGACGATACAACATTAACAATGAAAAACATCTCGCCTTCTATCCTCCTCAATTTTCATGGAATAAGAAGTGAAGACATAGAGACATTTCTCTTTGAATTTGAAGTATTATGTAGATCATATGATTATCTGCATGATGCTCAAAAACTAAAATTGTTCCCTGCCACCTTAAAGGATTTAGCATTAAAATGGTTTATGAGTTTAGAAACAAATTCTATAAAGACATGGGCACAAATGAAAGATGCATTCCTAGAGAAATATAAGGATTATTGTATGCCTCATAGCATTAAAGATGTAGTCTTCAAAATGGTACAAAAAGAAGATGAGAATCTTGAATATTTTGTTGAAAGATTTGTTTATAATATCAAAATGGAAAAATGAATAATCTGGATGAGGAAACTTTGAAAGCTCTCTTACTTAAATCCATTAAAGATGAGTGGATTGATCTTCTCAATCTAATGGGAAAAGGAGATATTTCTCAGTTACCATTTGCAGATATTTGTGATCTATGTGTACATATTTCAAGAGGTAAAGTAAGAACAGGGAAAATTTCAAGGGATCCTCTTTTATCAAGAGTAAACAAATCTGCAGTCGGGACAGTAAGTAGGGCAGAAATAGGTAGTTTGCTTGATAACTTTAAAACAGATATTTTAGGGAGTCTTAGTGAGCAAATTGACACCCTTAAAATACAAAACAAGCAGAAAGTCGAAAATGTTGCATTATCCATCTTTTGTCCTAGGTGTAGAAAGAAACATGCTCTGAGAGAATGTCCTTTAGATTTAAAAAGCATAGAAACCTGTGTTATATGTGCGGAAAATCACGATACAAAAGAATGTCCCTCTATACCAGGTCTTAAGGCTGTGTTTAGTGAAGAAGGAATGCCAAATCAAGTAGACCCTCTTTACTTTATTGCCAAAAGACCATGGCAAAATCCTCAAACAAATCAAACTCAAGGTTTTAATCCTCAACAATTTGCACAATCTTCACAAAATAATTGGAATCCACCTATGTCATGGTAGCCTTGGGCTCAACCACAATCTTGGAATCAAGGATGGCAAAATCCTTATGGAAGATATTCTCAATATCAACAATATCTACCACCTTATCCAAATTTTCCACCACAATACATCCCTCAAACCAACCAGTTACCTCAAGCTCAAGCTCAAAATGCAAATCGACAACTTTCTTTACCATTTTCACAAAGACCAAATCAATTACCCGTTCAACCACTCCCAAATCCAAACAATAAAACTTCACAACCTGTTTACAACTTAGAAGGACAGAATCCTCAAACTTACATGATAACTCCATTAGATCTGAATAATGTTCAATTAAGGTCTGGTAGAGTATTAGAAAGGAAGAAACCATCTGTTGTTATTCAGGAAACAGAAAAGAATTCTCAAAAAGATAATAATAACTCTGAAGAAGAGATTTCCCTTCCTCAGAAAGAAAATATTGAAAAGGTATATTAAAAAAAAAAATCCTACACATTCTAATAATACTCCTATTATAGAACAACCTTCAGTATCTATCTCAAGACCACCTTTTCCTGAAAGGTTGAAAATCGATAAAGGAGTAGAAAAACAAATCATATTATCTAATTATGATATGTTAGATGAATTGAAAAATGTCTGTATAAAAATTCATTTATTACAAGAAATAAAAGTTATACTGATTTTTGCAAAAGCAATTAAATTGAGTACTCAAGGATCAGGAAGAAAAAGAAAAGAAATAAAAAAAATCAACTAGTCAGGAGAATTGCAGATATCATGATGGGGAAGACAACAATTCAAATATATTTAGATCCAGGAAGCCCCATTGTGAAAACAGACATCAATGGAATTGAAATACCAAACACACTGATTAATCTAGGAGCAGCCATAAACTAATGAGCAAACAAACAATGGATAAATTGAAGCTTCCTAATCTTCAATGCACACCAACATTGTTACAATTAGCAGACAGGTCTATAATTAAACCTGATGGTGTGTTAGAAGATATATATGTATCCTTAGATTCTTGGGAATATCCTGTTGATTTCATGATTCTAACACCCAAGAATAATTTAGGAGGACATCCATTAATTTTAGGAAGGCCATGGTTAGCTACAGTCGATGCTTTTATCAGTTGTAGATCAGGAGACATGTTTATCTCATATGGAAGCTCGACAAAGAAATTTACATTGTACCCACCTGCAAAAACAATGATAGAAGTAGAAAATGAAGAATGGATAGATGATGATAATGATATACAACCAGTTTTCACTATTGCACAAATAAATGAAGAGGATCAAATTTTAAATTCAATAGAAAATAATGAACCCTCTTTATATTGTGACAATAGTCAAAATTTTCAAGAACAATGTAATATTGAATATCTATCATCTAGACAAATGTCTTTACATTCTATGGAAAAATTTGGAAACTCTTCAATAGAATTTTTTCCAGGAAAAATCTTGAACATCAATGAAAACCTGGAAGAATTATAGAAAAAGAAACTGGTAGAAATATTGCAAAAACACTCTTCAGCATATGCATGGGAATACACTGATATGAAGGGAATTGATCCTAAAACCTGCATGCATCATATTTATATTGAAGAAAATGTTAGACCAGTTCGACAACCACAAAGAAGAATGAATCCAAACTTAAAAGAAATTGTTAAAGAGGAATTGCAGAAACTATTAAATGTAAATTTCATTTATCCAATATCAAATAGTCAATGGGTTTCACCCCTAGTAATCGTTCCTAAGAAAAATGGAAAATGGAGAGTATGCATTGATTACAAGGAATTGAATAAAGCAATTTTGAAAGATCACTTTCCACTTCCTTTCATAGATCAAGTTTTAGAAACATTAGCAGGAAAAAAATATTTCTCATTTTTGGATGGTTTTAGTGGATATAATCAAATTCAGGGAGCACCTTAGGATTAAGACAAAACCACATTCACCTGTCCATGGGGAACTTACGCTTACCGAGTACTTCCTTTTGGATTATGCCATGCCCCAGCAACATTCCAAATAGCAGTAGTAGGAATTTTCTCTTATCTTATTCATGATTGCGTGGAAGTGTATATGGATGATTTTACAGTTTATGGAAATTCTTTTGAAGCACTTGAAAATTTAGAAAAAGTTCTCATAAGATGCAAAGAAGCAAATCTTTCATTAAGTCATGAAAAACGTTTTATGATGTTTAATGAAGGAATTGTTTTAGGTGACCATATTTCAGGAAAATGAATTAAGGTAGGCTCATCTAAGGTAGAAATGATTTCCAAATTATCAATCCCAACTTGTCAACAAGATGTTAGGAGTGTTCTTGGTTTTACCAGATATTATAGAAGATTCATAGAAAACTTCACAAAGATTGCATCTCCACTCTTCAAATTACTCACCAAAGACTGTGAATTCAGTTGGAACTCTGATTGTCAAAAGGCTTTTGGAACTTTGAAAAAAAGATCTCTGAAGCACCCATCTTAAAAGGACCTAATTGGAAATTGTCTTTTCATATATCAATTGATGCTTCAGACACAGCTCTAGGAGTTGTGTTAGGACAAAAAGACCTCACTCCTTATTGCAAAAAAGGCTAGGGAGTGAAAATTTCTCTCCCGAAATTCTCTCCCTGCGAGAGCGATTTCGAGAGCGCGCTCCCAAGTCACTCTTGAAGGGAGCGCGCTCCGGGAGCAGGTTCAAGGGGGGGGAGCCACTCCCCCACAACCCTAGAATGGGCCCACAGAAGAAAAAGAAGCCGTAGAAATGACTTATATTTGTGTCAAAATAGCATGGAAACACCATCAATCATACTGTATGGCATTTCCAAGTCAGGAAATGCTATCCAATACAGCGAGGAACATTTCCATTTCAGCAGCTCCAGCCATTTTGAGTAGCAGTAGAAGGCCAAGGGGCATTTACTGCAAGATAGGTAATGACAGATACATTCTTAACATCACAACATAGCAAAAGATCATTGGCCTTGGCTTGAGATTTATCTGATCTAGTGCCAACTTTTGAAAGGCAAAGACACTACTGACAACTCACTCAAACACATTTACAGAAAAATTTGCAGACTATACAAAATCGAAGATCCAGTACTCTGCCAAAGAACAGCATAGTGACTATGGAGGGGTTGACTGCAACCAACAAGCAGGGTTGCCTGCCAATGAATATTTCAAGGTGGGGGATACCACCACCCTTACCTTGCTATTTCTTCTCAATATGACGCCTCCCAAACCCTATATTATGTCATTTATCTCCTATAACACACTAGTTTGAGAACATTAAGGAGGTTGCAATTGGGCTTTATGAACAGCGAGCTTTCAAAGGCAGAAAAGCATGGACAACAGAGAATATCTACCAATTTTGTGAACATCAGAATCAGAATAAAAACGGCAAGGGTCCAAAAAACCAAAAAACATTAAAATTGAGGAACTTTTGGCAAAAAAATGGCAAACATCGGCAAAATTAAGATACCACCAAAGTATCGGTAAAAATTTGCAAACATCAGCTAGGCCAAAAAATCGCAATTTCACGATAAAATCATGATGTTTGCAACATTGACTTCTACCATATTTCATATGCATTTCGAGTGCTGAGAGCATTCTTTCAATGTAACCTGGAGAGCCATGTATCCCTTTTCATTTCATTGGCTCGAAAAGTTAGAGGAGCAGTAAGACTTGAACTAGTTGCCAACTATCTTCACATTCCAAAAGATGATGTTGATACTAGATAGTGTCATATTGAACATATAGATGTGAAGGACCTGTTGACCACTACGTGTCAACGACCCATAGCAATACACCTCCTTTTTCGCAAAAGGGATAGTGCCTAATCGATGTGTCCGTGTCGTCTAGCTATCATCATCACCTTGGTTGTCATGTTATAATGTAAACCCATTCTGCATATATATGATGTAAATAATCTCAGCAGATCTGTGTCGTGTATGTAATTTCCTAGGTAAACCTATTTTTTTGGTGACGACCTACATTCCGGGAGGTTTTTTCTCTCACTGATCCATTCTCGGATGGTCGGCAGAGTTTTCCTTCAGCCTTACCCCAAAGACGGAATGAATTTTGTCACCAAGATCTTAGACAAGTCCTAGTGTTATAGATCGAGTCTATGTAAAAGTGATTTGGGAATAGTCCTAACTATTTGGTTAGGTTATTTTATTACAAGTTGCTTAGTCTGCTAGATTATATTTGTGTCACAGAAATGGGTAGTCTGTGCGGCTCTTTTCCAAATGGGTTTTCCCCCTTGAGATGTAAAAAATGTAAAAAATCATGATGTAAAGTGTCTGAGGGTTAGAAAAATAATTTATCCCCTCATAGGTCCTAGGTTCTAGGTCCTAGGTAAATTTAAATTTTCCAGAGGCAAAATTCGTGGGTCCTTTAAAAAATTAAATCTTAACAAGTCCAGGGACTAAGGTTAATTGATTATTTTGCTAAATTTTATGCCTTGGGTCCTTGGGGTTAAGTCAGTCAAAATTTTGAGGAAATTAATGCAAAATTTTAATTTTTGAATTTATTAAAATGCATTTAATTGAAAAATTCGAAATTTCCTCAATATTTAAAATTTCGACGGATAAGATTAAAAGAAATTTTGATCCCGATCAACGCTTGAGATCACTTTGACAAAGATCACTCGAACTAGCCGTTGGGAGATTTATCTTCAAATAGGAGGTCAATTGTCAGTTGAGATCATTCGATCTTTGAGTTGTGTGCTAAGTGAAAGCTCTCTTGTAATCTTTTTTTATGAGCAATAAAGGAAGACTTTGGGGTTAATTTATGTTGGTGTTACTCTTCGTGGAAATGTTGTAAGATGTGTCATTTTCATGCATAGATTACCTTTTAGCCATTGATGATAGCTTTATGAAGAGTGATTTAAGCACAGGTATCTTGTTTGATCACTGGGGTTTGAATGGTAATTTAAGTTCTGAATATAATGGCAGGTATCTCTATTAAATCTGAATTTTATTATCGTTTTCTCGCTCTACGTTAATGGTTGAATTGAGTTGTGCAGGGAATTCTTGATTTTTAGATCATCGGGCGTTCAGGGAAGTTTTCAGTTGGACCAACCAACTCCCGATTAGTATTTTCTAAAGAGCCCAGCTTGATTGAATCCCGGGCTTATCATAAGAAGTTTCATTGTTGATGCATGAAGGGTTTTGGGCAAAGCACCTCTGTTTAAATTTAAAATTTCAAAAAAAAATTGTGCTTAATTGATAAATCTGGCTTTTAAGAGCTTCAGATTGTTAGATCTGGAAGCGGAGTTGCACTCGCACTCGCCAGATCTGGTAGATCTGCTACTCCTATACATAGATCTGTAATTTTTTTTAATTTTTCTGACTTAGGGTTTCTGGGGTTTCATTTTTTCGTATATCGGGATTCTGGGTGTTTGTGTTTTCAGGAAAAGGTTGAAAATCTGAAGGTGAAGTTTGATTTTGAAGCCAGGCCTAGGCCCTGGAGGGTAACATCTGGCCTTAGAACCATCTCTTACAGGGGCATTATTTCTGCAATCCAAGGTTTTAAATTTTTTTTTATCTGGAGACGATTTTATAGGGGTTTCAAGTAATAAATCTGAAGCAGAACATATAAATTTTATTCAGAAATCTCTGGGAAATTTTTAGTTGTGTCTCCCGAACTGGTTGTTTCCCAACTAGTTCTTCTTCATTCCATTTTTCCATAGGGTCTACCCCCCTTAGCCTGCTATAGGGAGACAGCTTAAACGGAGAGATTGGGGATTAGGGTGACAGCCCCAATCTAAGCGTTGTCACAGTGCCTAGACATTCTATGCGACAACATTTTTTGGCGCCATTGCCGGGGAAGGAGTTTTTTTTGTCCTTGGTTTCTTCAACATTCATCTCATTCCTCTCGTCTCTTGCTGGGATAAGTTCCTTGTCCTTGTTTCCTTGTTTTCGGGTTATTTTGAGTTAGACTCTTTGTCCGGGTGGCAACTCCACTTCATCTATCTTCTGCAAGAGTGTATACTAGAAGACATCCAAGCAGTTTGGTTAATCCTGCTCCTGATCCTGAAAGGGCTCTCAGAGTACGATTACACAAACTCTCTTCTCGTACCCTTCTTGTTAATCTCGGACAAGAAGCCCTCTCTGATATCCATTTGCTTTTTACTAACCCGGTCGAGCACGACATCATGGACATATTCGCCCCTTGTGACTTTGCTAACATTCAAGGTTATCCCAATGATATTCCAAAGCATGGGATGGATAAATTGCCTATCTTTCAGGGCAATAATGTAGTTAGTGCTAACTCTCATTTAAAATCTTTTAGTTCATGGCTGGGTAAGCATGCAAGAGCTGCTGATTTTAACCATGAAGATGTAAAAATGACCCTTTTTGTTCTTACCTTGGAGGGGGATGCTTTAGATTGGTTTACGGAAAAGCCTCAAAATTCATTTGATTCTTTGCAATCAATTGTTAATGCCTTTAAGGAAAAGTATGGAGATAAGAGAGAAAGAAGGCATCTCGTAAAAGCTATCAGTATCATTAAAAAGAGAGAAAATGAGACCGCAGAAGAATTTAATAAGAGGTTCAATGATATTATTAAGGAATTATCTCAAGATTATAAACCTACTGATAAATCTCTTCGGGACTTTTATATTGATGCCTTTAGCACTGAGCCTTCTTATGAGTTAAGATGTGCTAAACTTCCTGATTATAGGGATTGTGAAGCTTTAGCAGTAGAGCTTGAAAAAGATAAGGCAACATCTGGGAAGTGTGAAATCCCAGGTTTTGATAGGGCTTCAACGAAATTGAAAGAACCTAAAGGAAAAGAGGTTCAAGAACCTAATAACGATCTTGTTCAAAAATTACTGCAAAAAATTGAAAGCATGGAGATTAACCAAGCGAAATTAACCTCTAACCATGCTAAGGAAATAACTACTTTGCAGAATAGGTTGGTCTAAATGGAAAGAGCTCAAACGCAAAATTTCCAGCCTAGAAATAATAATAATAATCAAAATAATAATTGGCAAAAGAAAGGCCAATCTAGTGAGCAGAGACCACCTAATCCGCTTGAACATACTAATTTGGTCGATGACACTCCGCCTTATTGTCGGGCTTGTGATGCTCTTCATGAGGAGGCAACTTGCCCCATAGTTAGAAGAATTTTGGATAATGGAATGTTTGGGGCAGGTAATCAAATAAATTGTGTGGGTAAAGAGTTTTCTTTGTCTATGAAAGACTGGATGGAAGTTAAGGAAAACAGTCGAGATGTTATGCCTCCCACATCAGCTTTTAGTATAAATAATTTTGAGAATGAAGATGATATGATGGTTAAATTATATGGTGAGAAGCCTTCTCCAGAGCAAATCATGGAAATTGCTAAAGATAAGGGTTTAACTTATCAAAGAAGGGATAAAGATCAAACCAGGAATCAAATTCCCCCTCGAATTTTTAACCCGAGTTCAAACTCTGGATTAGATGTCGATCTAGGAAGTTGGTTTAATAATGAAAAAATATGGGTTCCTGTCTCCGAGATTGCGAAGATTCCTTCCCAAAGGGCTAAGTTACTAAAAGCTATTGAAGCTCCTCAAGTGAATGTTTCTCAACAGAAGGCACCTGAGGTTGATTATCAGGATGCTCCTATATATTTGCAAAGTTTAGATTCAGATAACAAGGATCATCAGCCATTCTTTATTACTTTGATGGTTAATGGGTATAAATTAAATAATTGCACGCTGGATTCTGGTGCGTCGGCTTGTCTCATGACCAAGAGGGTCATGGAACAACTTAATTTAAGAGTTTCTATGCCTTTCTACAATATGTGCCATGGATTCTAAGAAGATTGAAGTTCACGGCCTGATCAAGGATTTACAAGTTCATTTATCAGTTTACCCTGACATTATGATTGTTATGGACATTGTTGTTGTTGATGTGCCTGATGTTTGGGGTATGCTTTTATCTAGAAAATGGGCCTTTGATCTAGGAGGGAGTATTCAAATGAATTGGTTATATGCGATGATTCCTTCTCCTAGAGGTGATGGTTTTGTGAGACTTAATAGAGAACCTGAGAGAAGATTCCATGTTGAAGATCCTAAGAGACCTCATAATGAAATAATTAAAGAACAATCTGACATTGGGAATTATGTTATCCTGTCTAATTCTATAATTCTTCCAGATGATAAGGTTGATAAAAACATTGGGGGTCTCAAGGATAAAGTTTGGTACATGTATTTTGATGGGGCGTCGTCTAGGCATGGTAAAGGTGTAGGGATAGTATTAAAATCTCCCCTTGGTCATATTTTCAAATTTGCCTATCAGTTGGAATTTGAAGCAACCAACAACGTTGCTGAATATGAAGCTTTGTTGTTGGGTCTTGAGTTGGCAAAGGCTTTAAAAGTTAAATTGATTAGCATCAAAGGGGATTCCGACTTAATTATCATGCAAATTAAAAATAAATTTACATGCAAAAATCAAAGATTAAAGAATTATAGAAATGTTATATGGGATACTATGGAATAATTTGATGCCCTTGACTTTGAGGCTATCCCAAGAGAGCAGAATAGTTCGGCAGATGAGCTTGCTATAGTTGCTTCTACTTTGTTGTTATCTGATGGGCTGATTAAGGATAAGATAAAAATGGAAGTTATATTTAGGCCTTCTGTTCCAGATAACTCAGAGCATTGGCAAGTTTTTGATGACGAGAAACAAGTGATTCGTTTTCTTGATAATTTGGATGAGTTTGAAAATTTTTGGATAGATTCTAAGGAGGATGGATCTAATGATCATGAAGATATCATAAATCCTACTCCTAGGAATGTGGTTTCTTTAGAACAGCACTTTGATCGGCATGATGCCACAAAGATGAAAGAGGAAAATAAAATGGATCCAGGCGAATACATTGAGGTAAACATTGGTACTTCTAGGGATCCTGTAATATTCCTAATTAGCCATGGCTAATTGGAATATTCGATTTTGCTCAATTTTGCCTTCTATAGTTATTTATAAATAAAAAAGTGAGGAAAAGGGGGATATAACTCACCTTTAGAATAAAGTCACTTCCTAGTAGCACAACGTTGTGACTTAAAGGGGAGCCAAGGGGGCCAAAGGACCACGCAGAGATGGGGCCCACGCAGACACTTGGAGGGACTGCGCAGATGGAAAGAAACACGTGGCAAGAAAGGGATTACATTGGAGGAGGTGGGCCTTGGGATTGAGAGAGGCCAACGCTATAAAGGAGAGGGGAGCCTCCTCATTTTGTCATTCGATTATGTGCATTTGAGCTAGTCACTTCGACTTAGAGCACGCTGGCTGTTTAGCTAGTCTGCAGCACTGTTTAGTGCATCGAGTGTCTTCGTTCAGAGATCTCACCCTTAGCCCCGGGGGACTTCGAGTGCCTGCTCGGGCAAGGTAGTTTTCAGCAGTCTTTTGCAGGAGGATTGATCTTTGGAGTGAGGAGGAACTGAGCATTTTGGATAACTGCGCAGTCTTGAGAGAGGGACGCAGTTCTTTTGGTGGGAGTTCCAGATTGAGGGTTTGCAGAGGATTTGAGCTGGGAGATTGAGCAAGGGATCAACTCTTGCATATTGGAGGATTTTGGCAGAGTTTCGGGCTGAGTTTTGGTGGATTCTATTCAGTGGCAGCGCAGAGCCTTGAGGGACAGCGTAGATCCCCAAGGGGGTGATTTTCGGGGGTCAGCTATTTCAGAAAAGCTTTCTGGGTTTTTCTGGGTTTCTTGAGTAGAGTCTGATTCCAGAGTTTCAGCATTTTCTGAGGGGAACAGCCCCAAATCCTCATTTGATTTCCAGCAGTAGCAGCAGCACAACAGTTCTCCAGCAACTTGGACGCAGTTCAGAGAGAGGCCATTCCTTTGCTATTCTAAGTGTATTTCTTCACTTGCCTTGTGCAAGTCGAGGTGCCATCTTTCTGATCACCTCCTGTACTCATTCGATTACTCAGTATAATAAAATGGATTAGCATTTCTCTCTGCATTTCTTGAGTATCTGCTTGTATTCTGTGTTTATATTATTACATGTTGCATCACTGTTATTTTCCTTTCCCGGTTACTATATCATTTGCACATATTGAGTTGGAGTTTGCTTGGGTTTGAGGGATATCCCTGAAACGGGATATTACAGATCCAAAGATTATCAAAATTGGCAAGGGTACTAACGTTGAAGAAAGAAAAAAGTTAACCAATTTACTTCGTGAATATCGGGATATTTTAGCATTTTCTTATGATGAATTGAAAGGTTATAGGGAAGATGTCATAAAGCACACTATCCCTTTGAAAGATGAAAATGTTAAACCCTTTTGTCAAAAGCTTAGGCAAATAAATCCTAAGTTAGCCCCTTTGGTTCAAAAGGAGCTTTCAAAGATGCTTGCAGCAAGAATTATCGCTCAAATGAGGCATTCAACATGGTGTTCCAACCTGGTGATTGTTAGGAAAAAGAACGGTACAATAAGACTTTGTGTCGATTTTCGAAACCTTAATCTAGCATGTAAGAAAGATAATTACCCTTTGCCAAACATGGAGACTATGTTGCAAAGAGTAACTGGTTCTGGAATGATGTCGTTGCTAGATGGTTTTTCTGGATATAATCAAGTATGGGTTAAGAAGGAGGATCGTCACAAAACTACATTCACCACACCATGGGGTACTTTCGAATATATTATAATGTCGTTTGGATTAACCAATGCTGGGGCTACATTTCAAAGAGCTATGGATTATGCCTTCAAAGGTTTAATTGGAAAGTTTATTGAAATTTATCAGGATGATCTTACTATTTTTTCTAAGGATGGTATTAGTCATATAAGTCATCTTAGGCAAGTTTTTGATAAATGTAGAGAGTACGGGATTTCTTTAAATCCAGCTAAGTCTGTTTTTGGAGTAACTGAAGGGAAATTACTTGGTCACATCATTTCTAAAGATGGAATCAAGATTGATCCTGAAAGAGTTGAGGCAATCCAAAAGATTCCTCTTCCCCATAATCTTAAATCCCTTCAATGTTTTCTTGGAAAAACAAATTTTCTTAGAAGATTTATTCCAAATTACGCGGAAGTAGCTAAGCCTATTCAAAGTCTTCTGAAAAAAGATGTAAAATTTGTTTGGCAAGAAGATGGCAAAAAGGCTTTTCAGGAAATCAAAGGTGCTATTGCAAAAGCCCCTGTTTTAGTCAGTCCTGATTATTCTAAGGATTTCATGATTTTCTTTTTCGCTTCTGAAGATACCATTGCTGGTGTCTTATTGCAAAAAAATAAGGATGGTCACGAGCAACCTATTGCTTTCATGAGTAGAGCGCTTCAAAATTCTGAATTAAAATACAATACCATGGAAAAGCAAGCCTATGCCTTAGTCAAATCTCTTAAGCATTTCAAGACTTATGTGGGTTATTCCAAAATCATTGCTTTTGTCCCACATTTTGCGGTTAAAGATATATTAACTCAAACTGATTGCTTAGGGACTCGTGCTAGGTGGGTCACTAAAATACAAGAATATGACTTAGAGACTAGACCCACCAAGTTAGTCAAAGGCCAACGCTTGGCTCAAATGATGACCGAAGGTAATGAAAAAGCTCTTGGTTTGATTTGTCTTAACGATTCTTCTTCACCTAAGCTGCAAAGATTAGGAGAGCATGAGTGGTACAAGGACATTATTTATTACTTATTAAATCTTACATGTCCTAACCATTTAGTCGCTCATAAGAGAAGGGCTCTTAGATTAAAAGCCACTAAATATTGTCCCATGAAGGATGGCCTTGGGTGGAGAAATCCTGAGAGCATAGTACTTAGGTGTGTTGACGAAATTGAGTCCAAGAAATTGGTTTCTGAGTTTCATTCGGGGTTTTGTGGTGGTCATTATGCTGCTAGAACTACTGCCCACAAAATTCTGAGAGCTGGTTATTATTGGCCTTCAATTTTTTCTGATGTGCATAAGTTTGTTAGAAGTTGTCAAGCCTACCAACTGTTCACTGGGAAACAGAAGCTTGTTGCCCTGCCCTTACAACCTGTCATTGTTGAGGCACCTTTTCAGCATTGGGGTCTGGACTTCATTGGGAAGTTTCATGAAAATTCTAGCAATGGCTACTCATGGATTTTGACTGCTACCGATTATTTCACTAAATGGGTTGAAGCCATCCCTACTAAGAATGCCACTGAAAAGGTCATTATGGATTTCATTGAAAATAATATCATTACTAGATTTGGTGTCCCTGCTAAGATCACTACTGATAATGCCAAGGCTTTTAGTTCTTCAGAATTTTCATCTTTTTGTTTCAAGTATGGCATTGTTTTATCTCATTCATCAAATTACTATCCTCAGGGTAATGGACTTGCTGAATCAAGTAATAAAAATTTCATAACCATTATCAAGAAGATAGTAGGAGATAATAAGCGATCTTGGGATAGCAAAATCAAGTATGCTTTATGGGTAGATAGGATTACTAAAAAGAAAGCTACTAGTAAAAGTCCCTTTGAATTAGTTTATGGCTTGGATGTAACCTTACCTGTGCACCTGAAATTGCCAGCTTATCAACTCCTTCAGCATTTTTCCACTAATAAAGATGTTGTTCAAAATAGAATTGATCAGATTGTGGAGTTGGATGAAACTCGTAGGACAGCTTTTGATAATATATGTAAAAGTCAATCTAACATTAAGAAAAGCTTTGATAAATCATCTCGATCTAGATCTTTGCAGGTTGGAGATATGGTTCTCCTTTGGGATCGCAAAAATGAAAAACCGGGAAAACATAAGAAGTTTGACAGTTTGTGGCTGGGACCATACATTATCCGAGACATTGTTGGGCCAAATTCATTCCACTTGAGCAGATTGGATGGTGAACCACTTGACTTACCTGCGAATGGCCAAATGCTCAAGCTATTCTTCAAAGATGACATCTGATGCCATGGGGCATCCTCTGTATTATATTTCTAACCCTACACCTTGTCATTTTAGCATTTCATTTCTGTTTTAGGATTAGATTTACTTTTTATGTTACTAGATAGTTAATAAATGGAGAGCTTATATCTTTCCGGTGCTTAATGTTATATGATGATTTTTGGATGGACGCTACTTATGTTTTGTTGTGTGTTGCGTGGATACATATTCTGGATTCTCACATTCCTACAGTGCAGCAATGTGTCCCCAAGTAGAGCCAGATGTTGACAACTACATGTCAATGACCCATAGCAGTACACCCCATTTTTCGTAAAAGAGATAGCACCTGATCGATGTGTCTGTGCCGTCTAGCTATCATCATCAGCTTGGTTGTCATGTTATAATGTAAACCCATTCTGCATATATATGATGTAAATAATCTCAGCAGATCTATGTCATGTATGTAATTTCCTAGGTAAACCTATTTTTCTGGTGATGATTTACATTCCGGAAGGTTTTTTGTCTCACCGATCCATTCTCGGATGGTCGGCAGAGTTTTTCTTCAGCCTTACCCCAAAGCCGGAATGAATTTTGTCACCAGAATCTTAGGCGAGTCCTAGTGTTATAGATCCAGTCTATGTAAAAGTGATTTGAGAATAGTCCTAACTATTTGGTTAGGTTATTTTATTGCAAGTTGCTTAGTCTGTTGGATTATATTTGTGTCGCAGAAATGGGTAGTCTGTGAGGGTCTTTTTCAAATGGGTTTTCCCCCTTGAGATGTAAAAAATGTAAAAAAATCATGATGTAAAGTGTCTTGAGGGTTAGAAAAATAATTATCCCCTCATAGGTCCTAGGTCCTAGGTAAATTTAAATTTTCCAGAGGCAAAATTCGTGGGTCCTTTAAAAAAAAAATCTTAACAAGTCCAGGGACTAAGGTTAATTGATTATTTTGCTAAATTTTATGCCTTGGGTCCCTGGGGTTAAGTCAAAATCAAAATTTTGAGGAAATTAATGCGAAATTTTATTTTTTGAATTTATTAAAATGCATTTAATTGAAAAATTTGAAATTTCCTCAATATTTAAAATTTCAACGGATGAGATTAAAAGAAATTTTGATCCTCATCAACAGTCGAGATCACTTTGACAAGGATCACTCGAACTAGCCGTTGAGAGATTTATCTTTAAATAGGAAGTCAGTTGTCAGTTGAGATCATTCGATCTTTGAGTCATGTGCTAAGTGAAAGCTCTCTTGTAATCTTTTTTTATGAGCAATAAAGGAAGACTTTGGAGTTAATTTCTGCTGGTGTTACTCTTCGTGGAAATGCTGTAAGATGTGTTATTTTCATGCATAGATTTCCTTTTAGCCATTGATGATAGCTTTATGAAGAGTGATTTAAGCACAATTATCTTGTTTGATCACTTGGATTTGAATGGTAATTTAAGTTCTGAATATAATGGCAAGTATCACTATTAAATCTGAATTTTATTATCGTTTTCTCGCTCTAAGTTAATGGTTGAATTGAGTTGTGCAAGGAATTCTTGATTTTTTTTAAATCATCGGGCGTTTGGGGAAGTTTTCAGTTGGACCAGCCAACTCCCGATTAGTATTTTCTGAAGAGCCCGGTTTGATTGAATCCCAGGCTTATCATAAGAAGTTTCATTGTTGCTGCATGAAGGGTTTTGGGCGAAGCACCTCTGTTTAAATTTAAAATTTCAAAAATTTTCCATGCTGAATTGATAAATCTAGCTTTTAAGAGCCTCAAATTGTCAGATCTGCGAGCGGAGTTGGACTCACACTCGCCAAATCTGGTAGATCTGCTACTCCTGTGCATAGATCTGTAATTTTTTTTAATTTTTCTAACTTAGGGTTTCTGGGGTTTCATTTTTTGGTATAACGGGATTCTGAGTGTTTGTGTTTTCAGGAACAGGTTGTAGATCTGAAGGTGCAGTTTGATTTTGAAGCCAGATCTAGGCCCTGGAGGGTAAGATCTGACCTTAGAACCATCTCTTACAAGGGCATTATTTCTGCAATCCAGGGTTTTAAATTATTTTTTTTATCTGGAGACGATTTTATAGGGGTTTCAAGTAATAAATCTGAAGCAAAACATATAAATTTTATTCAGAAATCTTTGGGAAATTTTTAAGGGTTTATTGGGCTGTTATTTTCTTTTCCTGTCTGCTGCTACCTAGGGTTTTCATTTTTGTTGCAGGAAAATTTCGAAATTTTTGAAAACCCTCGCTGTTCTCGCTACCCATCAGATCCGCCCTCTCTTCTATAAGCAGCTCCATCATTTTCTCATCTTCCATCATTGCCCTCGACCCTTATAACCCGCTCATCTCTCCCTTGCGTCCTTCTCCCTCACGCAGTTGCCCATAGCTGCTCCAACCTGCAAAAAACCT
This sequence comes from Pinus tabuliformis, assembly GCA_031772625.1. Taxonomy (NCBI): domain Eukaryota; kingdom Viridiplantae; phylum Streptophyta; class Pinopsida; order Pinales; family Pinaceae; genus Pinus; species Pinus tabuliformis. The sequence continues at coordinate 717,080,008 of CM062819.1, read as the reverse complement.
CCTCCTTCATACGCTGCCTCCTTGTTGCACCCGCGTCCTTCTCCTTTTTCTTCTGCCTGCTTGCGTCCTTCATTACATCTCTCCCTCTGCCCATACGCTGCCTGCAAAGCCTGCGTATTTCCTTCAAACCTGCGCCCGTTCCCTTGCTAAGCCTCGAACCCCTCCGCGCAGCTGTATCCACCCTCCCATCGCAGCCTCCTTCCTCCTCGACCTGCTCATTTCTCCTTTCCATGACCTCCTCTCGGCCTTCGGGATCACCTGCAACAATAAACAACAAACAATAGCAAACATTCGATTTTTTATGTATGCGTATGAGTAGGGTTAGCGTAGGTACTTTTTTCTTTTTTTATTTCATTTGGTTTTCGACTTAGGTTAGGACCCTATTCATTTAAAAAAAAAAATCGATTTTATTTTCTTTTAGTTTGGTTCTTTAAAAAATTAAAAGTTTAAAAAATTTCGATTTGGTTTTTATTTCTTTCCTTTTAATCTAAAATCTAAAAACTTAAAAAAATCTAAAATCTAAAAAACAATAAAAAGTTTAAAAAGAAAATTTCTAAAAAAAAGCTAAAAGGGACTTCACATTTTGTCACTTTAAGAAATCCTAAAGTATTAAATCGAAATAAGTTTCATATTTAAGGGTTTTAAATTTTTTATGTGGCCTCTGGCCCATTAAAAAATTTTAAAAATTATTAAATCTTTTTCGATTTATTTCGGTCACATTTAGTCTTGCTTAAAATATCAAGAAATTCACCTAAGGAATAATTAAGTTGTCAATCTAAAATTTCTTCTTGGTGTCTTTTGTGCTAAGGTAAGATCTAAAGGTAAATTTTTGTGGTATTTGTCATTTCTCTATAGTTAAATGTGCTTAAATTTTTATATCTGAAGATTAACTATTTGAAAGTGGTAAATTTCCTAGATTTGGAATTTTAAGCATAATCATTTAAATTCTAGGATCTGAACTGGTTAGCTTTTAAATTTCATGGTTGATTAAGGTATTTGTATCTCTTGAAATTTAATTGCTAAGACATTGTGCATCTGTTGAATATCTTGCATCTATCTATCGTCATTGCTTGGATTATTTAATGCTCGTTACATGTTAGACATTTTGCAAATATTTTCAAGCGATTGTTTAAGAGTTTTATCGTGGAATTATAAACAGATTTCATATCTCTGTTTCCTAAGCAGCAGCAGCTAATCAATTACTTGGATCGTTGACTCCATAAGGCACTGGTATTAATCATTTAAAATCTAATCAAATTCTAAGTCTTGCTAAGCCTTAATCAAGTACTAGATCGCCTCGTTGTGTCTCCCGAACTGGTTGGTTCCCAACTAGTTCTTCTTCATTCCATTTTTCCATAGGGTCTACCCCCCTTAGCATGCGATAGGGAGACAACTTAAACGGAAAGATTGGAGATCAAGGTGACAGCCCCCAATCTGAGCGTTGTCACGGTGCCTAGACATTCTGTGCGACAACAGGACCAAAATGTGTCTAACAGATCAAGACTAGTAGCTCAAGCCTTTTGCATTTCTTTTTTTTTTTAATATTTTAATATGACAGTTTGACTTGTTATTGTGTAAGTGATCATAGATGTGATTATATGATTTTACAGTGTACTTCATTTTGATTTGGACATAGATGATTTTACAATGACAAATACAATGAATTCCTATTTTGCATACCAATTTCTTCCTATTTTGAATATCAATATCAACAGTGTTATTGACAACGGAATCAAGGATGTAGCTGCTTTAATTGTATAAATTTGTGAATAATTATACAATAAAAAACTCTGTTATTTTTTATACTATTCTATATATTTGATATTTGGGGTGGACTCCCATTTAGGGTTGGAGACCTAGATGTACCTATGAAATCCCCTTAAATTTGGGGGGTCTCTCCACATGACCCCAAGATTTGTCCCCACATTTCTGAAACTTGCTGTAACACTGCACAAGTTACAAAATTCAGTACCTACTTTTTTGCAGTCTTGCATGGTAGAAAAGTGCATCAATGATGCTAGATCCGACAGATTTGAAAGGATATCTTGTCCCAAGAGTATCTAACACACAACTTTAATCCAGTGTTAAATGGGACAAGCTCCCCCAGGTGTGAGGAACATCCCCCATGCCTCCCAAATTTCCAGAATGGGAATATTTAGTAGGGGGTGTCTCCTGTTTATGGTGTACACATAGGCATGACCCCACAATTTGATCCCAATGGCATTAGAAGAAATCTATCTTATTTTCTTTTAAAGCACAAAAAATCAAAACACTAAAGCGAATGTGAATATTTATTAATATTTGTTTTACACTTTCATTGTTCATCTTTGTGACTTATCTTTGTTTCTCATGTATTTAAATTTATCTTTATAGGATTTTAAACAGGATCCCCTCACATTTCCTATGTCATTTCCTAAAACTTGAGGAGTTTCGACACATGTCCCCTAGATGTGTTTTCCCGTTCCTGCATCCTTCATCCCTAAAACTTGGTGGAACATTGCTTTAATCATTTACAGATCTTAATCTTTACTCTCATTGCCTACTTGACCTAGCATTTGCTCTTTTCTTATTCTGTAGTACATATATATTAACCTAAGTCACGTGACACAATAACATAGGACATGTTGGACACGAAAATAAGAGTATCCAGCACGTGACACGACAATCCCCAGAACAAGAAATGGAGGACATGTTATATAAATGCATGTGTGTGTATAACAAATTAGTGAATTACACATTAAAAAATAAATATAGAGAAAGATTCAATTTAGAAAATAAAACATATACATGATGATGATACAAATTCAATCATACAACTAGTCCATATAATAAAAAATGCACCGAGTGCAACCCATCTGTAAAACAAAAAAACATCAACAAAAACACTCTAAATGGCCTCTAGAGTCCAAAAAATCATACTACAACAAATAACTAATACTAAATATCATCAAAATCGTTGCCTATATTGTGATCCTCATCATTGATATCACCCTCTAAATATTAAAATAAAATAGAAAAAGCATAACATGTCAAATCAAGATTTTGTTTGAGTAATGGGTACATTTTTACTAGAGTCCTGACAGAAGAGTTCAACGTTCACTGCCACCAACATCGAGATATATAGAGGATTTGGGACTCTTGATTAAATACTAGTTCCATACCCTCATACATGACAAAATCAAATGGAAATGTTGCAATCCACCAAATCCTGACATCTTGAAAACTGTTCAGTCTGCTAGATTTTTAATGGGATCTAAAATTCTAATTTATCCATAGGAAATCCAATGTGGTTGGAACCACTCTCAAACATCCTAAATCAATTAATGGTAAGTTAAAAATGTAAGTAAAAGCATGAAAACGAAAGGTAAAGGAGAATTAGTAGGGCCATTAATTACATAGCATTAGCAAGGCCTAGACAAATCCACTTCCCAACACTTGGAATCCTTCTAACATTGCTTAATCACCCTTAGCTGCATTCCAAAACATGTGATAGCTCCAAAATTGTGACTGAATTGCATGAAAATGAGGCAAAAAATCAATTTAGAAAGCCACGGGCTGCTTCTTCGCCAGACACATGTCTGAATTTCAGGACGTGAGTAGGGCTCCAACACGAGTTTGACTCTTGTCCTACGAACAAGACAAGAGTCAAACTCGTGTTGGAGGTGTTACACACGTGTCCTGTCCGACATGTGAAATATGTGACACAAGGTTGGGTAAAGTCCTTTAATGTTTCTTAGCTATTAATTATTAGCCACTCCCCTTTTTCTTCCACGCTTGTATCTTTTCTACAGCCCCATTTACCATATTTGATTGCCTCTAGGTATCAATTTCAATTTCATTTCATTTCCAACAACAGAGATGACTACTACCCTTCAACAACATCATTTCTTCCATTCTTTAGGATTGATGTTCTTGATGTACTATGACCAGAAACATTTGGGGCAGAATCCAGATACATTCATTTAAGAAGCAACCGCTTAACTGAATAACAAATTCAAATTCCTTTTTTATTTGGTTTAAAAATTCATAAAAAATATTAAACCCGACAAAATGGTTAAAATAGATTCAGAGGTGAAGCTTTCCTCAGCCACTCACTTGATAGACACGTCCTTTTCGCAGGGTGTCAGGAGGTAGATTAACAAATTTCAGATATGCCGCAGCATGACCCCGCCACCAATTGTCACCTTGTAATACAGGTCTCCTTAAAATACAGTAATTCAAACAACAAGTAAGTATACAAACACGCAATATCTATTGAATAATGTCTTCAACAAGCCATTTAAGATATGGAAATCATGCAAATCAAATATCCTCACCAATCATTCTCAGATGAAAGTGACCAATATAGAGACAGCAATATTTTTAAAACTAAATTGACCAAGGCCAGAGATGAAACTAAATGAACCTGTTACGGCTCCAAGGGGTCAAAACACCTTGCCGATATAGCCATGCACATGGAAATATAATTGGATTCCTTCCAACATCCAGCAGGAGACCCTACATAAAACTGGCCCTCAGAACTATGTCTTTCCACACATAAGTTTGCTAGTTTGCTTGAATTGGAATATATTATACATCAAGTTAGCATACCGTATATGCAGCTTCAGCAAAAGGATGCAGGACTACAGCTTCTTGAATTTGGTCTTCAGGTGCCTCAGCGAACTCCTCCAATGACGGCAGCGTTGTTGTTTGTCTCTGCAGCAGGGCTATGCCTGCACAATGAATAGAACTTATCAACCCCAGCTAAAAAGCAGCATATCAAAATTCTATTGATATCTTGAAGAGGTCTTCATCGATCTTAAGCTAACTTGCGATCTTCATTGCTTACAATGTTCTTTAGCAGGTTCTATTTGGAGAAAACCTTCAAGAATAATATTAATAATTGATGATTGATCCATTCCAAAGATGAATGGAAGTTTTGCCCTGTTTGTGAGACTATATTACCACCAAGATTTAAGTCATATTGCCTATTCAGTTTTCTATACATCTATCGCAGACTTCCATTGAATTTTGGATATTGACTTTCTGTTGGAGGATTTGGGAGTGTGTCATCATAGCATTATCTAGGTTATTTCCTGTTGAGAAACCACGTGTAGTAGAATTAGGCTTGATTTCTATGTCTTGATAATTACTTGTGAATGTTAAATCTATTCTTATCACTTCTTATGCGTTCTTCATCAAGCAACTATACAAATGTTCAGTCTTTCAAGAAAAACAAAGAGACAATAAACAACAAAATTAGGCTCCAAGCCAAGGAAAAACCCCACAAGGGGGAAAACCAGTGTTGCGAACATCGCGATATAATTGCAATTTTTTCGCAATGGCGATTAAATCGGCGGTTTTTTCGCTTTGGAAAAATCTCCAAGCCAGAGAAAAACCCCACAAGGGGGAAACCGGTGTTGCGAAAATCCTGATAAAATCGTGATTTTTTCGCGATGGCGATTAAATCGATGATTTTTTCACTTTGAAAAAATTGTGATTTTCCCAAAACAATCGCAATCCAATCACAAAAATCGCTGAGCCGCATGACAACGAGTTTTTAAAGTCTTTTTTTGGGTTCTTTTATATTTCATTTTGCAAACAAAGGGCAAAGGTGAAAGCTAAGGAGGAGGAGAACTCATCTACAAGGGCAAAAGAGGAGAAAAGTTAAGGAATTTAGCATCCCAAGCAAAAAAATTGGAGTTTGGACAAAGTTTCTTCAGTAAGGCGTGGTTTTTGCAATGTATTTTTACTTAACTTGATTAGGTTCTTCTTCCACTTGATTATAATAAGTGTTCTTATCATCAAACAACTACCAAACATTGAACAATAAAGAACAATGAGACAAGAGGACACAAGATATAGGTGATCAGCTAGGGCCAAAACCTCTCCTCTTGAGAGGAAAACCCACAAGAATTCTTCTCTTCTTATAGAACTTCAAATGATGAATTCCAAGACCTATAACCCTTGACCAAGGCCCCTCCAAGACCAAGTCAAACTTCTCATGGATGAGCTCCTCTTCCACAAAGTCAATGATAGTCAAACTAGCCTTCCAACAGTTGCTTGCTTCCTCTTCAACCTCAATTTCAAACCTGCACTTTTGACTGTGATTCTCAGCCCTCCTGCAGCAACCCTAACTCGCACGTGTGACAGGAATATGGTAGAAATGGTCTCTTTTCTCCTTCGCTTGAGCAGCAGTTCCTTCTTCAATAATTTGGCTTGTATACTAGAGTGAAATTACCCCAAAACTTAACTTCATGTAGGGACTGTAATTCGACCTTGCTGCAATTGTACAAATGCCCTAATTTTCTCTTCGCATGTGTGAAACCTTCAGCCCAAAGACAGTCAAAAACTCGGATTCTTCCTTCTTTGAATCTTCTTCTTCTTTGTTGGATTTAGGTCTTCTTATCTTCTCTTGATCAAACTTGTGTGTGCTTCTTGGATGCCTTCAAAAGTGGTTGACTAGCCTCTTATATATAGACTTCCCGTCCTAGCTTGTAGGTCAACTTATCACTGTCTCTAGGCCGACTTAACACTTGGAAAGGCCGACTTGGCTTGGAGCATTATGACAATGTCTTGGAGGGTCTTTGACTCTATTTTGACTCAAAAAAAAAAAAATCTTTACAATATGTGACATGCTCAAAAGGCTCTTCCATACATAACAATGGCTCTCATGACTTGTAGACTCAAAGACAAGCACTAGAAGCACTCAAAGGGTTCTTGACCTATAAATCAAATAACCTTGAGCATGAAACACATGCCTCAAAAATAACAATAATTAATTTTATTCTTCTCTTTACATAAAATCATGATTACATATGTCATTAGGCAGACTGAACCTAGTTACATATTTCAACAGTTTTCAAGTATGGGCATCAAATTTGGCCCCTTTTTTGTTTTTACTTGGGTTTTTGTCACCCATATATTTTCCATGATTTTTGCTTGGATTTTAGTATGTTTTTTTGTCATTTTTGTTGCATTTAGTGGAGAGGGTTTTTTTGTCAAAAGTGCAAAATCTTGATTGTTTGTTTTATTTGTTTAAATTCTTCTTGCCCCCTAGCTTTTTTCCATGATTTTTGCTTGGGTTTGAATGTATTTTTTTTTCATTATTGTTGCATTGAGTTGAGGGTTTTTTTTTGTCAAAAATTCAAAATGTTGTATGTAAATTTTAATTTCATTTGTTTAACTTGCAATTCTTCTTGTGCCCAAGTTCAAACTTTATTCTTACATTAAAACTCGAGTTCAACAAAGTTACAAACATGCCAAGGAAATTGGACTCTCTAAGGGAATTTGGTGAACCTGATAGAGGGTTTGACAGATCAAATTTGAGTTGCAAGTTATGTGGTCATCATATGACAATGGGGGTATACATATTGAAGTTCCACCTTGCACAAATTCCTGGACATGAAGTAGGCCCTCGCACAAATACAAATCTAGAAATCATCTACAGAGCCCTCAAATCATTGGAAGAAATAGAGATAACCAAAGGGAGAGTTGGTAGCCTCAAGGAAGTCATGGTTCGAGATGGCCATGCAGGATGCTCAGGAGCGAGAGGCTTCTAAGAGCATGGTTCTCAGCTCAAGTTTCATGTCAAGTAGCAGGACAGGGTTCTGTGTCAAAGGGAGTAGCTACAATGGATGTGATGAGCTTGGAGATGGATCCCAAGTTATGGAAGTACCTTCCTCGCTAAGAGGGAGTGTTGGATTGTGTAGCTCGGTAGGACTTCCACAATGCTATGGGGCCTTAACATGAGGAAGAATTTCGATGATAAACTTTGTAAAATGATTCTATAAAGTACTTTTTGTATTTAATGATTAGAAGTGACTTTATTATAAAGTTGAGTCACTTAAGTGATTTAAGTGATCTCAATGAGAGATTAAGTCATTGTCGTTGATCTTAAGATGGCAATATTTAATCCTGGCCATTGATATCTAGGGTTAGGGTTTTTAGTCATTAATAAGTTATAAAAGGAGATATAAGGGAGAGGTGAAGACACCATGTACATAGTTTGAGTTAATGGATTTCACTCTAGTGTGCATCAGGTTGGGCAGGGGCCTGAGGAAAAGGAGCAGGGGGCAGTTAGGGAGTAGCATCAAGGCTACTTAAACTATTTGTATCCTTCCTCTAATGGGTCATTATCCCTGGTACGAGAGCCCAAGTTCTTAATAGAACACAGATTGCAGATTTTCCTTGGTGTTGGGGTTTCTTGGGTATATCTGGTGTTGCATGTGTTGCAAACTTGCATGTGTTTGTCTTCAGTTTTACTTACTTCCATTGTGCATGTTATGCTTAGAAAACTCATAAATCATAAATCAGTTACTGGATTTTAAGTAATTCTAGCAACCAGCATTTTCCGGTTTGGTGCCACAGGTCAGACCAGTTTAGGCACCCAAACAGTGAGACCAACAATTCCAGTCTGATTTCAGTGACATTGGTGTGGATGTATATTCTAGGTGCTCTATATTGTAAGTTCATTTGTAGGTGTTTCAATGCCAAGGACAAGTGAAAGGGAAAGGAGAGATGCCTCATCATACTGCAAAGGGATAGGGTAATGGTTTCCTCCCTCTTATCTCCCTTTTGAATCATTTGCCTTTAAGATAAAACATTGTGCATTCTACATCTATGGATTAGGAGTACTTGTATAGAATCTTGGGTAGAGGCCACCTTTGTAACATGTCTTGAGTAGTAGATCTTTAATAGATTCTCTCCACCGTTTCATTTGAAAATCAAGCAAACAAATTAAGGGTTAGGTAATTCACATCAATTGATTGTTTGATTTCCATTAAATCATTTTTTGAACCAAATTAAGGAGGTTTTATGACACACCAATTGGCTGCATATAGTCCATGACTTGCCCTCTTGAATTGCTACATGACTCCATTACCTAACAAGAAAGACGCCATCTCTCTTTTGTCCATCATTCCCCAACCTTTTACTTTTCCATTTTCCATTTGTGGCATTGTTGCTAGGCTCTTTTTCACTCCCATTACTTCTACTTCATACACATTGAGCTTCATAACCCATTGGGAAAACCCCCTTGGTTAGGATTCCATTTACCCTAGCCTAAAGTGCATAGGAGAGTTCATAAGGCGACAGTGGCCAACCTCCTAGTTCCACAAGGCTAGTGCCCTATCATTGGGACTTTAATCTGACGGTGCTAATTGTGTGATAGTATCACTTATATAGCTGTCTGGACTCTGGAGCAACTAATTATGTATACAGCACCAAAACAAAATTTCTAATACAAAAATTAGTGGCGAAAGCATAATATCAGTAGTTATCTTCAACCAATTACATGAAGTAAACAAAAAAAGTCATTACCTGCCAGAAACTCCAAATGGCCAGCACCAGCTGCACGATATGCTACAAGGTCACCCAAAAGTCCAGCCACAGAGTGAACTTCATCTTCCTCCAAAACACTCCTGAACATATTTCCAAGTAAGAATTAAATAGTTACTATATGTTGGAACCAAGAATGCATAGGAACATACAAAGCAATATGTCACTCATAATTAAACCACTATCAGGAATAAGACAACTTACAAATATCGGGCCCTTCCAAGGCAGCATAGTACTTCTCGAATACCATGATCAAAAATTTCACGGTAATGGGCTTTCCAAGCTCCATCATGTGTTGCATAAAATGACCTCCATGGTAGAACGTTAGAGCCAGCACAGCATTGTGCAGTTGCTGAAATCCATGCCATAATTGAAAGGGAAACAACTAGAATCTGCTTCCACTTTTCCTCATCACCATCATGACCTGTTGTAATGACCACTTCAAGTTTGGAACTCAATAGAGTGATTCATACATGGATCCCTTAAAGGAACCCTGTGCAGTAGAATCATATACATCAAACCAGTCTATGATGGCTAAATAGTAAAATGAATATAATTGCTCCAGTTAATTAGTGATTGTGAATACAATGTGCTTGCATCAATTACGTGGCTAACCCCACAAAAGAATCCAAAAGTTTTCAATAACAGGAATAATTTTCAATTCAAGGTTTGACACTGCAAAAGATCAACTTTGCATAAAAATGGAATAGCTATAGATCATAACAAAATAAAAACTCAAAGAGTCTTTAGCTACTTTAACTCTTGAGAATTAGTAATTCTACAGGAGCAGTTCAAGTCCTGTGGCAATAACAAATTGATATGCAGGTATGGAGATGAGCAGAATTTGAAATTTCCTTGTTGCCAGCAAACCAACCAGGGAGTAAATTATTTGATATTTTCCTTCCGACTGGAGCACAACCACTTGCATTGGCATTTTTTAAGTTAGTTAACACACAAAACAGAAGAAAAAATGTAAACGGAGGTCCATTGGAAGAGATGTCTGAGATGGAGCATGATGCCATTGATAATAATATAAACTTTAAAGGATACACGAGAGAGCAGGTATGGTTAAGAGTCTTTGCAGAGATGTCATTGACATGATGTTACAGTCTCAAATTAACAATAAAAATATTCTTCAAAGTTCAGACCCTCCCATATTGTGCATGGCATTTGAAGTTTTGGAAGTTAATTTCGACATTGGTGAAAGTCCACATAAGCTTGACAGAGGCAAGAGAGAGGTATTCAACATAAGAATGAATTCATGAGGAAAGTAGGAATACAATCAAGGGGTTTCAGGTAAGTTGTAAGAAATTAGACATCCCCCACAAGAACCCAAAAGGCTTCCCAGTGATCACTTAAAACTACACAGGTTGAAGAGAGATCACATAAAACTTACAGGTAAGAGTATTTGTGCATGCAAAATCATAGCAAACATGGAGCAGATTACTGGAAGTGATTCCTCACTATTACTGCTTCAGACACTTGTTTTCAGCCCACTTTCTGATTTTTGCTGGCTACAATCACTATTGTAAAGGAGGTGTGTATTGAAGGTATATGTTAGAAATCAGGAGGTTTTACAATTTTATCTTTAGATTTCCATTATATGATAATTACTTGTGAATCTGTCAGCATTATTATTATTATGTTTTTTCTTCATCAAGCAATTACCATAAAACATGAAGATCACAGAAGACAATAGAACACAAGATATAGGCTCCAAGTCAGGGCAAAAACCCTCCAAGGGGAAAACCCAGAAAATCTCTTCTTATAGAATTAGATCAAATGAGATATCCAAGACCCATAACCACAGAAATTTCCACCTCTAGATGCCAAGTCAAATCATTCTTCCTTCCAGCAGATTCACCAACAAGAAACCAGCAACAAGAGATGTACCAAGGCAGATCTTCTTCCAGACTTCGGCCTTCCTCATTTTCTCCATCTTCCCTCTATTTATATAGTTCAGAGGGGTGCGAATAGACATGTCCATTGGGGCAAGGCCGACTTGACATGTAGGCCAACTTGGCATCTAGAGGGGTTTCTATCCCAAAATTTACATTTAAAAAAAACTTTTTCTTTTTCTTTTACAATAGGTCCAAAATAGGACTTTGACTCTTTGACTCAAAAACTTAGAAGCACAAAGAACATGCTTATCTAGAAAATAATAATAATTTTTCTTTTTCTTTTCTTTTGCCTTTTTACATAAAAATACATAATGGTACAAATTATGAAGACAGAAACTAGTTACAATCTGCAACACTCCCTCTCAACTAGGGAGGTATTCATAATTGTACACCTGGTACAATGATATTCTCGGACAGAAATATTCTCATAAGAGTATTATGACCATCACTGTAAGCATCAACATTATGACCAGCACTGTCATCGAGGCCTAACTTCACAAGCTCAACTTCATTTGAGAGCATTATGCTTGGAGGCTTTACGTGAGATACCACACTACCGCACTACCTCTAAGGCACATACCCCATCCGGATGTTCACCGGGCATGTCATTTTAGGACTATTCTTATCTTGTATTTTTATCCCTCAATCCTCAAAGAATATCGGTCCTCTTTGACCACTCTTATCTTAGATACCTGTCCTATCCTCAAAGAGTGTCGGTGTCTTTCCTTTCTTGGATTTTCTATCCTAAGGGAAACCACAGATGCTTTATCCAATCCTCCACCACTCTCCCCCTATGGCCTTCACTTACAGTTACGATTGTTAGTCCTGGTCAAGTGCATTACACATCGAAAAGAGAATGCACATGTGATGTCCATCATCACTCCTCCTCAACCAGAGAGGATATCCCCATTCCCTTTTGATTAGGGAAAAGATCCTTGCTCCTGTTCAAGGAGACTCCTTTACTCCCTCTCAAATCTAGAGGAGACAGAGCCATGGTTCCTTCTTTCCTTGGTATCTTTTCAATCTAGTGACAAGGTTCGGAACATCAACCTTGCATATCACTTTCCTTTCTTTATCATCAATGAAGGCATTATACTGAGCCTTATCTAACTTCAAGCCAATTATATAGCTCCTTCTGAAAGTGATCTTCATTGTACAAACTTGAACTTCAGGTAATCTCTTCACATTGTTACCTTTCAATCCCAAGATGATGTTGCAAACATCTTGACTACATAATTGCTAGGACCATATATTAAATCCATACAGTTGAACTTGACTCAACTGTCATCATGTATTCCTGCAATATCCTTCCAGGTAGCAGATAACCAATAACAAAAATATTAACATTAGACTTACCTCATTATGATGGCCTTCTCATCAAAGCATCAGCGTTGTTTAGTTATTTGAGATCAATGTCGTTTCGCATGATCCATCTCCACATGAATCCTTCATCATGCATTCATTTTAATCAAAATGCCCATGGATCGAACTTGATTATCAAGTTACAATATCTTCCTTGGATTTGTTACTGTTAACTCCCTTTCTTTCTTCTAGACACTACTCTTGATGATGATCAATATCTTATGTAATCTTTTCTTCCATACAACCATCTAGCCACCAATCTTTAAAGGCCCTGGTTCTTATACCTGTCAAAGATAGAGTTCTTTCCTATGTTGGAAAATTCAATGTGGCAGCTTATTATATTAATTTTCCTTAACCTTAATACTTGCTTGTGAACCTAGTCTCCTTATGTTCTTTATTTAGATCTTTTCATCAAACAAATATCAAGAATAGAAATAACAACAACGAAGGACACAGAAATTAGGCTCTCAGCAAGGGAAAAACACCTCAAAGGGGAAAAACCCGGAAAAACTCTTCTCTTCTCATAGAATTTGCTTCAAATGAGACAACAAAGACCCAAACCCTATACCAAGTCTTCCTCCAAGAACCAAGTCAGCGCTTCAACAAGTTCTTCTGTGATTCTACACCAACCAACTTCAACCTGCACTTTCGACCTACGAGCTTCAGTACTACAACTCAACCTGCAATTTTCGTCCTACAACTTCGGCCCTAGTTGTTGCGTCAAAAACCCTAGTTCAGCGTCTTCTTGAGACCTTGCTAGAGCAAGACAGCTCCTCCCAAGGAAAACGAGATCAAGATCGAGTATTCTTCCTTCCAGCAAAAACATACTACACTTCGTCTTACTGCAAACTCGGTCCCGCAATTTCGACCCTTCTTTAATGTAGAAACCCTCCTTCCAGATCAATAGGTCTTCTATTTCTTTTTTCCACAGATGATTCCCCTTGACAAGCAAACCCTCCTTTGTGTCCACAAGATGATCCTTCTAGTTGCCTTCTTGTGCACCTTAGCTCTCATACCATGTTGGAAAATTCAACATGGCAACTTATCATATCAATTTTCCTTAACCTTAATACATGCTTGTGAACTTAGTTAGTCTTCTTGTGTTCTTTATTTAGATCCTTTCATCAAACAAATATCAAGAATAGAAATAGCAACAACAGAGGACACAGAAATTAGGCTCTTAGCCAGGGCAAAACCCCTACAAGGGGAAGAACTCGTAAAAACTCTTCTCTTATAGAATCTGCTTCAAATGAGACATCTAAGACCCAAACTCTAGACCAAGTCCTCCTCCAAGTAACAAGTCAACACTTCAACAAGTTCTTCCGTGATTCTGTACCGACCAGCTTCAACTTGCAATTTTGACCTGCCAACTTCAATACCGCAGCTCGACTTCCAATTTTTGTCCTACAACTTTAGCGCTTCCTTTTGCTTCAAAAACCTTGGTTCAGCTTCTTGAGACCTTCCTAGAGCAAGACAACTCCTCCCAAGGTCAACGAGATCAAAATAGAGTATTCTTCCTTCTAGCAACAAGATACTGCACTTTGTCTTACTACAACTAGGTCCTACAATTTCGGCCCTTCTTTGAAGCTGCAAAATCCCTAATCCTTCGCATGTGTGAGAGAGATTGAACCCAAAAATAGGATTTTCATCCCTCCTTTCTTCTTCTAGACCTTCACTCTCTTTTTCTTTTGCTTCCCAGCTACAGATCGAACTTTCTTCAATTGTCAAGGGCCAATCATTCTTCAACAAATGCTTCAACTTCTCTTATGTTGAGTTGCCAAATTTGCCTTTACGCAAAGCGAAGCCAATCTCAAACATCATTCCTTTCCTCTTCATGTTTCTTTCAAACTCCAAGTTGGCTTCATTGATAGAGTAAGTTCAAATGGAACCATATACGTACTCAATTATTGTTAGTCGAAACAAAGATATGGCATCATTCTCTTCAATTTTGCTTAACGTCATGAGATGATTCAAACTATTGTTCATTGACCATCACTGTTAGCAATACTAAGGTCATTTGGTTACAGTCATGCCTTTGTCACTGTCACAGTGGATCACAATTTTACTTTCACTCAAATGTTATCTCTATCACTGTATTGTAACCATAATTCCATCATGCCAATTGTTGTCATACAAATAACTATTCATGCTTCAATTTCAATTTCAATTTCAAGCCATCAATGACGTACAAACCATGTGATGTGATCAACTTCAACGAACCACTATAACATGCTATTGTAGTGAGCCTTACAAGTTCGAGTCACTGCAATATATATATATATATATATATATATATATATATATATATATATATATATGTATGTGTGAGCCACGAACATTTGTGGTGATGCTAAACATCACAATCGCTCACTGTAAATTCGAGTTCTCATAAAATAATACGAGCTCCTGAGATTATAATACGAGCCTTTGAGCTTTTTGTCAATACACACGGAGTAATGATCGCATTGTACATGAAGGAATTAGACTATTCTGAATCATGCCACACAGCTAGTTACAAACCCTCAAAATTTTGCGAACCATGATGCCATTGTGTGTCATTTATTTGCCATATGTGAAGTCATAGATTGATGCGATGACACATAGTGCGGGGAAGCGATCTTGTGACAATGTCAGACCAAACCAATGGCGAGTCACTACGAAGAATCATTGTGATCCACAACTATGCACTATATCTTATGCGAGTATTTTTAGAGTTCACTGTGTACAAATAATTATTTTATAGCTCGAACAGCTAGCAACAGGTGAGAGCCACAGAGCCTTATAAACTTTGCCATATTTTAACGAAGCCAGGATGATGATCGAATCATCATGCAATGTTATAATATATATATATGAAGCCAAGAATGCGACATCTGGTTGTAAGCCCATTGATGCGAGCCTTTGAATTTTCAAAGTACCTTTTCACAAAGAATGCTAGGGTTATCACAGAATTTTCTAGACCAGAATTCGGATTGCCAAGAGAGGAAACCTTCAAGGATTTCAATCCAAATGAATGTGATCTTTCAAGCCTCCAATTTTTAAACCACCTTAGCTCTAATACCAGGTTGGAAATCAAGAGATTTTTCAATTTTATCTTAGATTTCCATTACATGATAATTACTTATGAATCTATAAGCATTATTATTATTATGTTTTTTTTCTTCATCAAGCAATTACCATAAAACATGAAGATCACAAAAGAAAATAGAACACAAGATATAGGTTCCAAGCCAGGGCAAAACCCCCCCAAGGGGAAAACTCAGAAAATCCCTTCTTATAGAATTAGATCAAATGAGATATCCAAGTCCCATAACCACAGAAATTTCCACCTCAAGATGCCAAGTCAAATCATTCTTCCTTCCAGTAGATTCACCATCAAGAAACCAGCAACAAGAGATGTAACAAGGCAGATCTTCTTCCAGACGTCGGCCTTCCTCATCTTCTACATCTTTGCGATATTTCAGGCCAAAAACCATCCAAGTGTGTGTCCAAATGAGCTCTATCTTCCCTCTATTTATATAGTTCAGACGGGTACGAATAGACATGTCCATTGGGGCAAGGCTAACTTGACTTGTAGGTCAACTTGGCATCTAGAGGAGTTTCTATCCCAAAATTTACATCTAAAAAAATAATTTTCTTTTTCTTTTACAATAGGTCCAAAATATGACTTTGACTCTTTGACTCAAAATTCTAGAAGCATGAAGAACATGCTTATCAAATGCGCCTGTTGTTGCAAAGACAAAATACAAGAAAGATGAGGTCAAAGCTAAAAGAATTATCATGGACTCGATTCAAAAGCATTTGGTTGCTTATATTTCTGATTTAGGAACATCAAAGGAGATGTATGATAAGTTGCTTGGGATGTTCAAAGTGAACAATGCAAATCAAATCCTCTTTCTCAAAAACAAGTTGAAGGATATAGATAGACAAAAGGGAGTCTATCCAATCCTACTTCAAGAGGATTACAGATATCAAAGAATGATCTTTTATCTATTGGAGAAGTTGTTGCTGACAGGGAGCTCACTCTCATCGCTCTTGGAGGTCTCAAAAGAGCATGGGATGTGTTTAACACCACCATTCTTAACAATGACAGGATTCCTAGTTTCGATGAATTATTGACTAGATGCACTCAAAAAGAAACGAGGATGATGGAGATAGACAAGTCTTCAAATGGAAATGAACCTACTGCTTTCTCCACTCATGCAAAGAGGACGAACAGTGCTGGTCCAAAAAGACAAGGTCGGGGATTCAAGCAGGGATTCAAAAAAGGAAGAAAATGAAGGTGTTACAAACTTACAATTGGAATAGGTTTGGCCATTATGCTAGAGAGTGTCCTCACAAGAAGGACACTCCAAGGGATGATGACAACAACAACCACAACAACTACAAAGGCAATGGTAATCAAAGGAACAATAGGTTCAACAATAAAGGAAAGAGGAATGCTCCCGCTGCTCGAGATGAAAATGGTCGACCTCCCAAAAGAACGAGAAATTCCAGGTATGAGGAAAGTAATGTTATTTCCGATCTCACTACTGCCTCTCCTCCGGATACTTTGGATCATTGGTTGATTGATAGTGGTGCCTCTCAAACCTGATTGAAAAGAAGACTAATTTGGAGATCATACTTGGAGACAATGCCACCTACCCCGTGAAATGGATAGGGACTGTCACTCTTCACTTAAATCAAGGTCAAACCCTTCATCTACAAGAAGTATTGTATGTACCCGATTTGAAGAAGAAAACTGATGTTTCTCAATGTAGAATATTTGGATGTCCCGTGTATTTTCATGTGCCTAAAAAGAAAAGAAACAAGTTAGAAGCATCTAGGAAGAAAGGAACATTTGTGGGCTACAGTGAAAATTCGAAAGCATGTAGAATCTATGTGCCAGGCCAAAGAGAGTGGAAATAAGCCATGATGTCACTTTCAATGAAGATTTTGCCCTTGGAAAAGCCAGAGGTCTCCCTATCCCAAGGAAGGACAATGATGATGTTGCAAGAAAACGGGATGAACCTCTGACGAATGCACCAATGCCTGATGTTGAAGGCCCGATGGATCTCATTGTTCCACCTCCTGGTGATCCCTCTACCTAAGGGAAAAGACCTTTGTGGCTCAAAGACACTCTTGAAGATGTTGAAAGACATATTGCTCCAAGAGGGAAATTTTGTGAAAGTAAGAAGTCGAACAGGTATCAAGGGTACTTAGCTGCTATGAGTACTATTGTTCAATTTGAGCCATGTAGGTTCGAAGCGACTGTGAAACACCAAGTATGGAAGGATACGATGAATGAGGAGTCCGAATCAATCATGAAGAATGATGTCTGGGATGTGGTTCCTAGACCCAAGGACAAGTTTGTGGTCACTTTTAAATGGCTTTACAAAATCAAACATGGAGTTGACGGGAGTGCTGAAAAATACAAGGCCAAGTTTGTTGCTCGAGGCTTCTCTCAAAAGGAAGGATTGGACTATGACGACATATTTGCACCAGTTGCCCGATATATCACTATCTGATCTATTATTGCTCTCGTTGTCTCTCAAGGATGGAGCCTACACCAAATGGACGTTAAGACAACATTCATGCATGGCTCACTTGAGGAAGTCTACGTAGAAAAACCTGAGGGATTCGAAGTACAAGATCGAAGGACACACATGTGCAGGTTGAAGAAAGCCCTCTATGGGTTGAAGCAAGCCCTTAGGGCTTGGTATGAGAGGATCAATAGCTATCTAATGAACTTGGGATTTACAAGGAGGGATGTTGATCCTAACCTATACTTCAAGGTTAAAAAGGACATGCCTCTCATTTTGGTCCTTTATGTGGATGATCTCTTTCTGATAGGTGCAGGCCCTCTCATTTATCAATGCAAGAGGGAGTTTGCTTCTGAGTTCGAGATGAAGGACCTAGGTCTGATGCACTACTTCCTAGTGCTTGGAGGTCTGGCAAAAACTAGGTGTCATTTTCCTTTCTCAAGGAAAATACATTATGAAACTGCTCGATAGATGTGGGATGGTGGATTGCAAATATGCATCTACTCCGATGGAACTCAACTTCAGAAAGTGATGTGGAAATGTTGTTGGGCCCGAATTGGCAAATCCTTCCGAATATAGACAACTTGTGGGGGCCCTAATGTTCTTGGTAAACTCTTGCCCTGAATACGTTGAGTCAATTTATGGTCGAGCCTCATCACACACATTGGATTGTTGCTAAGAATCTCTTAAGATATCTCCATGGCGCAATCAACTATGGACTGAGATACACTGCCGGAATTTGAGGCTACATGGATATACTAATGCTGACTAGGTTGACAGTGTGGTCGATCGTAAGAGCATGTCTGGATGTCACTTCTCATTGGGGTCTGCTTCAATTTCTTGGATGAGCAGGAAACATAAATCAATTGCTCTAAGCACCACCGACGCCTACTACATTGCAGCTAGTATGGGTCATTGTGAAGCTGTTTGGTTGAAGAAGCTTTTTAGTGAGCTATTTGAGTACGTGTTGGATACCACCGTGATCTTCTGTGACACCCAAAGTGGGATTTGCTTTTCAAAGAATCTCGTGTTCCACGAGTGCTCCAAGCACATTGATATCATGTACCACTTTATCCGGGATATGGTACAACAGGGAGCAATAAGGCTCCAACACGTCAGGACTAACGAGCAGGTCGCCCACATCCTCACAAAGCCCTTAGGGAAGGTCAAATTCTTAGCCTTCCGAGGGAGTCTTGAAGTCATGGACAGACCCTCCTATGAGGGTCCCTCTTCAGTTGGACACTGAGCTCTAGGAGCTCTTGGGGGCTTGGGGTACTTCTTGGAGCTATGTGCGACCATAGGGTGAGTGGTTCACCTTCCCCTATTGGTGCATTGTGTATAGGGTGAGTGGTTCACCTTCCCCTATGATACCCCATGATGGTTGACTATGTGTAGGGTGAGTGGTTCAACTTCCCCTACAATTGACATATGCATAGGATGAGTGGTTCACCTCCTCCTATGGCATATGAGTAGGATGAGCAGTTCACCTTCTCCTGTTGATGCCCCAGCATACATCCTACCCATGTAGTCCTGGACTCATGGGAAGTACCTCTCATCTGGCCAATGAGTTGGGAAATGTGGATAAGGACCATAGCACTATCGATGGACACATCGTGTCCTATCGTACTCCCTATGTCTAGGATGCATGGTGTTCAACAACTTAATCTAGGTACAAATTGAGGTTCTACCTTTGGACTGACTTTTGTCGGTGGAGACTGGGAAGGTCTTGTGACTCACTCTCGATCAATTCTTCTTCATTATTAAATGTTATGCAACCAGCTCACAAAATAGAAGAAAAGATAGATCAACGACTTCAAAATCAGCCTCTTCGAGGGGGCAACCTCCTTTACATTACAAAAATGAACAATTCTTGGATGATTAAAATGACAAGACCTCATTTCTATATATAGGAGTCTAAAGGGTCACAATATAATCAAAGTCGACATAACAATAGAATGTACGGGCTCAACAATAACAATAGTGGGCTTCTATGGGGCACAATAATAACAATATGGGGACAATATGGGCACAACAATAACAATAAGGGGCTACAATGACAATAATAATAAGGAAATACACTAGTATTATAGAGACTTAACATGCCCCTCTCCTTCAAAAAAGTGTTGTCCTCAACTCTTGAGTAGTTCTGGATGCTTCTGTATAACATTCTCATCCTCCCATGTGGAATCTTCAGCGGGTAAGTTCTTCCACTTGATGAGATACTCTGAAATTGATCGATTCCGTAGCTGTCGAGTTCTTCTTTCAGTGACTGTTTCAAGTTCCAATATGATTTTTCCTTCCTCGTCAAGTTCTGGCAATATTGTTTGAACTGGGAGCTTGTCACCTATAACCTTCTTTAAGCATGAAACATGGAAAACTGGGTGCACTCGGGAAGATGCAGGAAGTTCCAATTTGTATGCCATAGTACCAATCTTTTGCAACACCTTGTACGGACCATAATACTTTGGCGATAATTTATTATCCTTCTTAGCTTGCTTGAGGGACATTTGTTTGTATGGTTGTAGTCATAGAAATACCCAGTCACCTACATCAAAACTTCTTTCGCTGCGATGTTGATCTGCCTATTGTTTCATTCTATTTTGCGCCAAATTCAGGTTATCCTTTAAGAGTTGGAGAACTTTTTGTTGATGCTCGATGTGATCTTCCACTGCTTTAATCTTAGAATTTTCTCTTAAACATGATGTGATGGACGGTGGATGATATCCATAAAGTGTCATAAATGGGGTCATTTTTGCTGCAGTATGGAAGGAAGTGTTATACCACCATTCAGCCAGAGGCAACCATTTGACCCATTGTGTCTATTTATCAGATACAAAGCAACGAAGATATCCTTCCAAACATTTTTTCACTATCTCAGTTTGCCCATCAGATTGAGGATGATAAGATGAGCTATGAGCTAACTGAGTACCGAGACAAGAAAATAATTTTGTCCAAAAATTTCCAGTGAAGATAGGATCTCTATCACTCACAATAATCTTTGGGTTTCATGTTGCTTTTGAATTGTTTCCATAAATGCAGTAGCAACTGTACTGGATTTAAATGGATGAGATAATGCACAAAAGTGTGCATATTTGGTAAGTCTATCAACTACGACCATGATGACACTCTTTCCTTCGAACTTGGGTAAACCTGTGATAAAATCCATTGAAACCTCCTCCCAACGTTGACTTGGAATGGATAAAGTTTGTAATAGACCTGGGGTCTTAATTGTCTTAACTTTATTTTGTTGGCAAACCAAACATTCCGCCACAAACTTTTGAATATCAGATTTAAGGCCATCTCATAAAAATTCCTTCTTAACCCTGTGGTAAGTTTTTAAAAATCCTGAATGCCCTCCTAAGGGACGGGTGTGCAATTCCAAAGGAATCTTTTGTTTGAGTTGGAAATTCTTACAAAGGTATAAGCCATCTTACCATAACAAATCATTTTTCTAGTTAAATGTATCAGATGTATTGGGATCTTTCTGCAACTTTTAAATGAGCTCCCACACTTCTCCGTCATTCTTCCATTCATCCCTTGCTTCGTTTATCCAATCTGGTTGGATAATAGAAATGGCACAAAGCAATGCTTCCACATCCTCGTCCCTTCTTAAGAGTGCATTTGCACCAACATTTTGCTTCCCTTTTTTGTAGATGATTTGAAAGTCATAACCCAACATCTTTGTGACCCATTTTTGCTGCTCTTTTGAAGATAATGTTTGTTCTAAAAAGTATTTAAGACTATCATGATCCGTTTTTACCTTGAAGTGTATTCCCATTAGGTAAGGTCGCCATTTCTTAAGTGCATGTGGTATTGCCAACATTTCCTTCTCATAAATAGCTTTGTGTAAATACTTTCCTTTGATTGGCAAGCTTTCGTCTTTCTTCTTGCATTAAAACAACACCAATTCCATTTCCTGAGGTATCACATTCCACAATAAAAGTTTTGTGAAGTTTGGCATAGCTAGAACCGGTGCTTGGCACATTTCCTCTTTAAGATGTTCAAAGGCTTTCGTTACTTCTGGAGTCCAAGAAAATGCATCTTTCTTTAGTAATGTTGTTAGAGGTGCTGCTATTCTCCCATAATTCTTAACAAACTTGCGATAATACCCTGTCAACCTGAGAAATCCTCGCAAATGCATTATGGATGTGGGGATTTTCCATTCCTTAACACCTTCATGAGATACAATATGACCCAAATATTCCACCTCTTGTACTCCAAAGAAACATTTGGAGATTTTTGCATATAATTGTTTCTCCTCCAATAGTTTGAGCAGTCTATCAACATGTTGAACATGATCCTTCCAAGACTTACTATAGATTACTATATCATCAAAAAATACTAACACAAATTTTCCAAGGAAGGGTTTGAAAATGGAATTCATCAAACCTTGAAATGTAGAAGGTGCATTGGTAAGACCAAAAGGCATGACCAAAAATTCATAATGACCCTCATGGGTTCTAAATGATGTTTTCGAAATGTCTTCAGTCTTCATTCTGATTTGATGATATATTGAACGAAGGTCCAACTTGGTGAAGTAAATTGTTCCATGCAATTCATCCAATAATTCATCAATGACAAGAATGGGAAATTTATTTTTAATAGTGAGCTTGTTGAGCTCCCTATAATTCGGACACATGCGCAATGATCCATCCTTCTTGTGCACCAATACTACTGGAGCAGAGAAAGAACTTTGACTAAGTTGAATTATACCAGCCTCTAGCATTTCTGCAACCATACGTTTAATTTCACTCTTTTGGGCATAGGGATATCTGTAAGGCCTGATGTTTGGAGGAACACTTCCTGGAATCAAATGAATAGCATGATCATGATCACGAATAGGTGGGAGGCCTTTGGGAGTCTGAAATACCTTGGAATGATTGTCCAAGTCTTTTTGGATATCTATAGAAATAGATGATTTCGATGTGGGAACCTCTAGCGAACATAATTGTGCAATTACGCCACGTTGTTTTTTCTTTAGAAGCTTTGTCATGCCGTTAGAGATGATTATCTTTCCCAGTTTCCTGCGATACCCCTTAATTCAACTTCCTTTCCTTCTGAAAAAAAAAATTAAAAATTAAAAATAAAAATAAAATAAAATTAAAAATTAAAAAAAATAAATAAATAAAATAAAAAATATAAAAATAATAATAATAATAATAAATAAATAAATAAAAAATAAAAAAAATTCAAGAAAAGTTCTTGAAAATTAAAAGTTATCGTACCCAAAGATTGTAGCCATTGGACTCCTAGTACAATATCAGCACCACCCATTGAAATGGAAAGCATTGAACTATTCAGCACATATTCTCCCATGGATAGCTTAATATTATGGCACTTTCCAGAGCAATTTATGGTTCCTCCATTTGCAACCATCACTTGACACTCTGGTGTTGGATATAGGAAGCAATTCAATTCCTTCACTATCTTACAATGCAAAAATTATGGGTGCTGCCCGAATCAATCAACACTATTACCCTTTTCTTCTTGATATGTCCTTCTATCTTGATAGTTTGAGGAGTGGTAATTCCAGCCAATGCATTACAAGATATGGTCAGATTCATTTCTTCTTTCTCTAGGGTTTGTTCCTGGTGTGTATCCTCTTCTTTTGATGTTTTTTGTTCCTTTTCTTCTTCCTCTTCACAATCTATGTAAAATAATTTCTTCTCAACACATTTATGACCTTTAGTGTATTTGCTATCACAACTGTAACAAAGCCCTTTTGCTCTTTTTTCTTCCAATTGTTGTGGTGTCAACCTTGTAGGTTATGGAAGGCTAGGGGCAACAACACTTCCATCTTTATAGTTGTGATTGGTAGGCTTCCTTGTTGCCATAATTTTGCTTTCATTTTTTCTTGCCAACCTGAATGCCTTCTCCAATGAATCAGGTTCCCAAAGGCGAACCTCATGTTGGATGCTATCATTTAAAGTCCCTATGAACACATCAATCATATGCTCCTCTGGAATATCTTTTACCCTTATATCAATTTTTGGAAGCCCTCAATCCATTGAACCCTTTTGTTTGAGATTTATCAATTGGCTAAAAAAGGTGTTGTTTTTTGTATCCTCATAATGTGCTATCATTTCTTCCATAAAAATTGCCCAAGTGACAATTTGTTTACAAGAGCAAAGCCATCGATACCATACAAACTGATTGGGTTCCAAATATAAAGTCGCAATGTGTACCTTTTGTGTGCTTTGCACATTATGGAAATCAAAATATTGCTCCATCTGTAGTATCCATGTTACGAGATCCTTGCCATCAAACTTCCTCATATCGATCTTTGGAACATGGTGGGTCTTCAATCCAACATTAGAGTCTATGAAATCATGACTAACATTTCTTTTGTTCTCATTATGAGTTTCCTCTACTACCTTTTCGCCATTAGGAAGCATTTCTTGTAGCAACTTTGTCAAACCTTCTTCCAAACTGTCGTCTTTCTTCAAATCTTCAATGTTTACTTCTACACCATCCATCTTAGCTTCCATGCCTTTCTTTAAACCATTCATCTTAGCTTCTGTTACTTTTTGTGAGAGTGAAATTTGTTGCATTTGGTCTCGTAATTTTGATATATCATGTTGCATTTATTCCTCTTCTTCATGAGTCATGCTAGAGCTTTCAGGTTGCTTACTATGTGTTTCCATTTTCTTTCTTCGGGGCATCAATTAATGATAATTATGCTTCACTATTCCCTTTGAATTCCTTCAAACTAATTTTTCAAACCAAACTTATGCAAAATTTTAAAAAGACTACACACATTTTTTCGCTTTGTAAGAGCTCGATATTGAATCTGATGTATCTCTGTAATTTCGAATCTCCAAGATCTGTAATTTCGTCCTGTGGTAGCCCTTTGAGTCCTCTTTCCAACCCCACAAGTCTGATCAAGATTGGATTCTCCAAGAAAGAGTTAATCCAAATCTCCCATGATGACCTAATTATAGACTGGTTCAGTAGAGCGAACAAAGTGCCACGTGTCACTGTTTCGACCTTCGGACTTAGAAACGATACACAGAAAACTACAGTCCATATTCTTTTTGTGCAATTTTACGAAATTTCAATATGATGCTCAGAGAGAAAGTTATGATGATTTCCCCAGGTCACCTGTTTGAGATATAATTCGAGAGCCTGCAAAAACCTTAACTTCCTTAGATCATATCTCCGAAAATATAACGAGACAAGATCTGAAATTCGTACTCGAGGTGCAACAAGATTTCGACTCAAATGGGTTTTAATTTTAGCTTCTAAAACTTCGTAGAAAAAAAAAAGTTATAGTGAAAGTGCCACGATGACTTGTTTGAAGCAACAAAACCCTAGAATCCAAAGCTCTGATCCAAATGTTATGCAACCAGCTCACAAAATAGAAGAAAAAATAGATCAACTACTTCAAAATCAGCCTCTTCGAGGGGGCAACCTCCTTTACATTACAAAAATGAACAATTCTTGGATGATTCAAATGACAAAACGTCATTTCTATACATAGGAGTCTAAGGGGTCACAATATAATCAGAGTTGACATAACAATAATAATGTAAGGGCACAATAATAACAATATGAGGACAACATGGGCACAACAATAACAATATGGGGCTACAATGACAATAATAATAAGGGAATACACTAGTATTATAGGGACCTAACATTCTACCTTTGGACTGACTTTTGTCAGTGGAGAGTGGGAAGGTCTTGTGACTCACTCTCGATCAATTCTTCTTCATTATTACATCTTGATTCAACAGAGCAGAGATGAGATACCAGAGATGGTACATGACGACGGGATGGCATGATGGTCGACGATGATGATGGATGGATTAGCAGGTAGAATTCTTCTTAGTTGAGAGGGAGTGTTAAAATTGGCAACTAGGGCCAAATTCCCCCTTGGGACAGCGCATTTGATGGAGATGATGATTACATTAAATTCCTATTTTCAAGACCAAAATTGATATAAAGATCATCCAATTTGGACAAGTGGAAATGCATTTTTGAATTTATACCCACACATGTGCAAACTGCTCAAGTCGACCACATCAAGATGTAGGCTCATGAAGCCCAATGGACGCGACTCTTCACCCACAACAAATTGTATAAATACAAGTGACCTCTCACCTCATTTGGCATCTTCATCACTCACACATTCTCTCTCCTTCTCTCATTGGTTCGTACAACATTGGGCATTCTCTCTCTCCCACATGTGGCACAAGGAGGACTAAATTACAAGGCAGAATTATAGGGCTGAAAATCTCAGAAATGTATGCATTTTTACCAAGTTTGACCGCAGATTCTAACTGGTTCGGGTTGAATTTGGCCACTGCTGGAGGCCGAGTTTGACTGTCTTTGACCGAGTTTCAATGGAGATGTTTGACTGCTATGTTGACCATCTATGATTTCTCCTTGGGGCTGAAGTTTGACTGCAGATCTTGACAGGGTTATTTTGACTTGAATTTGGCAAGTCAATTTTGACTATTGTGCTCTCTCTTTGTTGAACATTTTGATATAATAAGAAGAATTGATCAAAGGGTTTTCCCCACATTGGGGTTTTTCCCTGGCATCCGCCAAATCTGGTGTCCTCTTGTCTTGGCTTGTTTTCTGCATTTTGTTTCATGTTCTATCTACTTTTACTGTCAATGTGATTAATGGTTAATGTGATTGCTACTGGAAATCTAAAATGGAAGTTGTCATTGCGCTGCTAAAGGAACATTGAAGTAATTGTACTAGGCATAGAACATACCATTGTTGACTAAAATTAACATTTAAGGACTACCAAGCAAAGAAGGGGATCTCATTTCTTGAGTTGTGCAAGCCAATCAAGAAGAAGGTTGTGAATCGGGAATTGTTGGAGGTGTGTGTTAGCCTAGAAATTGGGTTGTGAGCAGAAATTAGAGCCATACATAGGAAGAGTGTGTCCTTGTGGATTTATAAGATCAAGTCAAGAGTGGTCCTTGTTATAAAGAATTGGTGTATCAGAGAACCTACAGTTGGATGAAACATCCTTCTACAACTAGACGGTGAACATCGGTGAACAATTCTAAATAGATAAGTGTTCTTAATTTTAACTATGAATTGTATTGAATTTAATACCAAATTGTCATGGTTAAACTAATTTATGTTGATTGGAGTAGAGCAATAAGGGTTATGCTTGCCTAAGTGCTAAGGCTAGCAAGGGACCCACAAGACAACCACTTTAGTAGAATATTAATTTATTTAACTATCCTAAAGTTAGACTTAGGGAAAATTAAAAATTCCTAAGTTAACTTATGATTTAATCTTAGATAAGGTGGCTAAGCAGATTAGGTTTAGGCATAAGGGCTTGTACAAAATGAAGTTTGAGACAGCCTCAGCATTAACCAACAGAGGGAGCCATGACTCACGTGGGGAGCTTGGGGAGTTATGACATAGGCGCATGGGGCATCTGCACCATGGTACGCTGAAGATTCTCAAGGAGATAGCGACAAGGCTGCCACAGTGTGTGGATCAGCATGAGGTGTGCAAGGGTTGCACACATGGCCAGTATGCAAAATCCTTTTTTCCCAGCAGAAATAACAATGCCAAGGGTATCTAGGACCTTGTTTATTTAGATGTTTGTGGTCCTTTCTCTACAGTATCCCTTAGTGGGTACAAGTATTATGTCACCTTCATAGATGATCACTTGAGGAAGACTTGGATATTTTTCATAAAAAAGAAGGACAAGGTCTTCTCGAAGTTTCAAGAGTTTAACGCCTAGGTAGAGAACTGGACTGGTAGGAAAATCAAGGCGCTGAGGTCTAATAATGGTGGGGAGTAGACCTCAAACGCGTTCAAAATAGTTGTCTGCCAAGGAAGGCATCAGGAGAATCCTTACCAGAACAAGGTGGCAAAGCGTAAGAAAAAGGCCATAGTTGGAGCGGCCAAGGCCATGTTGCATGATCAGGGGTTCCCCAAGCTTCTTTGGGTTGAGCTATGTTGCACGGGTACCCGCACCCGGGGGTGGGGTTCTCAAACCCATCCCGGGTTCCCGCCCCCAAGTACCGAATTCGGGTACGGGTTCTTCCCAGACGAACCCAGAAGAACCGGGTTCTTCCATGAAGAATCGGGTTCTTCAAAAAAAAAATTGGGTTCTTTTCCTTTAACGGGTTCTTGGGTTCTTGGGTTCTTCGGGTTGGGTTCTTTGGGTTCTTCATAAAAAAAACTATATTAAAAATTTAATTTTCAAATAATTTTTTTTTATTGAAATTTAAAAAATAACTTATAACAAAGGTAAAACTTATAACAAAACCTAAAAAACCCTAAATCAATTCTTGTAAATCAATTTGGAATGAAACATTCTTCCACGGTCCTTACCATCAAAACCTGTGTTGCACGGGTACCCGCACCCGGTTTTTTAAGTTTTTTACAAGTCTTGTTTTTTAAGAATTCTTGTAAATCAATTTGGAATGAAACATTCATTCCCAAGCAAAATAACCATCAAATTATAAACTGTAAATGCACACATACAGGTTCAGACATTTTCGGTCAAATAGAAAGTAGGATTGAGACCAGCCATAAGTTGTAATCAGCTGATGCTGTTAAATGGCGAAGGGATATTTTGGACAATCGCTAAATTAAGTATCAAAATCTGCCAATTTCTCATAGCATTCTGATAACATCATGTTAAGATTAAAACGAGGAAAATATGCCTAAATGATATATGGTCTCTACAGACTTGTACACCAAGTAATCTCTAAAAACTGCGAAGATGTTTTATGTTTAGATAATTAATATTCAGGCAGAGCTTCGCACTCAAAGACAAACTATCCCTCAAGCCATCAGATGGCTGTTGTGCATTTTATTGGGAAACAAAGACTGATAAGCGTGTTTTGTGGAAGGGTAAGGTTGCCACTGTTTTTGGGATTGCTTTACCACAGAGCACACCATGCATGGGGCAGGTGGATGATTAGACATCAAGAAAATTCTAGACCACTATCAGGTTGAGAAGAATCTCCTATGAAAAAATTGTGTTTTTATATGGGAGAGACTAAACATTCAAAGCAAAGTTACAAGCTCAAGCTCCAGCCAGAATGAGCAATTTCAATAAGGAGAGAAGTTGTCTTGAAATTAGAGCAGGAGGCAGAAATGCTAACACTCCTTGGTTGTGTAGGAGGAAGGGTCTGTACGACCACAGCCTGATTCATTGATAGGCATCCTTGCAAATGAACCTAAGCTACATAGTTATTTTAAAGCCTGTGTGTGACAAAATCTGTCCCAAGTTTCACCAAAATAGCTGAGTCTAGCATTTATCCTAGTATGTATTTTGAATTTTCAGTTTTAGTAGTAGCCTTGAGCTCTCTCACATAGCTGTCACAATGTCATGGTTACACGGAAAAGATTCAAAAGAACAGTTTTTTGGTGATAAATTTTGAAATTTCAATGTCAATGTTGAATGTTCAATGATGTGCATGTTTAAATGATTATCATTAAAGTTTTCTTGTTTAAAGTTGAAAAAATATACAAATTCAAATTTCATATATATTATTAATTATAAATTTATAATTTATAAAATATAATTATTGAAATTTAATATTATTATATTACCCGACGAACCCACGCACCCTGTTTCCTGGCAACATAGGGGTTGAGGCATGCAATACGATAGTTTTCTTGCAAAACCAAAGCCCACACAGAGTGTTGGGGCGAGTTACACCAAAGGAGGCATTTACAGGGAAGAAACCAGACATATCACATTTCTGAATATTCGACAACCTTGTGTACTGCCATGTACCAGAGGAGAAAAGGAAGAAGTTGGAGCCCACAACACAGAAGGGTGTCTTCGTGGGCTACAACGAGACATCCAAGGCATATAGGGTGTATATACCAGCACTCAGGAAGACAGTTATCAAGAGAGTTGTAAAGTTTGAAGAGGGAAGGACTTTGAGCAAGTCCTTAAAGCATGAGCGAGCTATTATGCAGGAGGAGGAGCAGCAGGCTCCCAAGCAGGAGTTTGTACCAGCACTTCAAACTACAATTGTACATGTTGATGGGCAGGTCGAACATTATAAGGATGAGAGGGACATGCAGTTGGAGGAGAGAGTAGAGCCCACCCAAGTCGTGAGTCCCAACACAGGGAGAAGGAGAGCAAGATGGGTCGATCAATTGATCAAGGAGGCACAGGAGCAAGTTGGTGCTCCTAGTACATCAGTTTGATAGAGCAGACAGCCACAGAGGTACATAGGATACATGGCACTTATGACGGAGTTGTTGGATGTCGAGCCTTCCAGCTATCAGGAGGCAACCACTCAACAGGTGTGGAGAGATGCCATGGTGGAGGAGTATGCCTCCATCACGAAGAATGATGTTTGAGAAGTGGTGTCGAGGCTAGAGGGAAACTTTTTCGTGGGCTCTCGTTCGGTCTACAAGATCAAGCATGGGGTTAATGGGAGCAATGAGAAATATAAGGCAAGATTTTTGGCAAGGGAATTCTTGCAGGTAGAGGGGATCGATTATGATAAGACCCTTGCCCCAATGGACAAATATTCGTCTGTTAGTGTTATCGCAGCTATTGAAACACAATTGGAGTGAAGGATCCACTAGATGGACATTAAAACAGCACACCTCAATGAGGTTGTTGAGGAGAATATTTATATTGAGCAGGCAGGGGGATTCGAGACATGCAATAAGGATACTCAGATTTGCAGATTCAAGAGAGCCTTTTATGGGCTCAAGCAGGCTCCATGGACATGGTATGCTCAGATAGACAGTTACCTTCAAGGATTGGGCTTCAAAAAGAATGAAGTGGACCCCAACCTCTACTACATTGTTTTTGGAAGTGAGCTGTTTATTTTGGTGCTATATGTGGACGATATGATTTTGACAGTCATAGATAGTCTCATCCAAGAGTGCAAGAGAGATCTTGCAAGTGAGTTTGAGATGAGGATATGGGGCTAATGCACTATTTCCTTGGGCTTGAGGTTTGGCAGGGTGATGGTGAGATCTTCTTGGGGTAGAGCAAGTACACCCTGAAGATTATGAGGAGCTTTCACATGCAAGACTACAGGCCCATGAACACGCCTTTAGTCACAAACTGGAGGAAGGTGGATACATCCAGATTGGAGCGATTAGATGCTTCATTTTACCGATAGTTGATTGGGTCGTTGTTGTATTTGGTAAACACACAACCAGACATATGTTTTGCAGTTATCTCCTTGAGCCAGATTGTGGTTGAGCCTACCAGAGCACATTGAGTTGCTACTAAGCACATGTTAAGATATCTTAGGGGAACAATAGAGTACGGATTGTGGTATAAACAGGTTGATGAGATGAGGCTTGAGGGCTTCACAGATGCAAATTAGGCAGGGAGCTACACGGACAAAAAGAGCACATCATGTTGCACATTCAGTGTTGGATCAGCAGTTGTTTATTGGTTCAACAGAAAGCAAAGATCAGTTGCATTGAACTCAGCCGAGGCCAAGTACATGGCTGCCAGTTTGCCAGGGTGCGAAGATATTTGGTTGAGGAAGCTTCTCGTGTGCTTGTTTGGACAGTAGATGAACCCCACAGTGATCCACTATCACAATCAGAGTTGCATCAAGCACTCTGAGAATCCAGTGTGTCACGATCGCTCAAAGCACATCGACATATGTTATTATCACATCAGGGATATTGTTCAGACGTTGAGAGTGATATTACGGTTGAGATCAAAACTATAAGAGGAGATAGAGCAAGCAAGTGGCCAAATCAAAGAAGCACAGAGAGTGTGTGATTGGCTTAGCAAGAGAAGGGTTTTTAGCAGTTAGTGAGCAGATCAGGGATCGAGAGGCAAGAAGGAAGAGGTCGAAAAGCCTTAAGCCCATCTCACAACTTGTGTGGTCGTACAATAATTTGTAGTGTGCAAGGAAAGGTCAACCTGCACAGTCGTACAGTGCGCATCTGTGCGGGGGAGAGGAGATTTGCATAAGCATTGCGCAGGGGTTGCCTTGCTTTTGATTCAAATCAAATTTTGAGTGGAGTTTTATTGTAGAAGGGAAGCATTCCCTTGTTGTATAAATCTCTAGAAAAATTATTATTTGTTGAACTAATAGAAAACACACGCAATTGAAGGCTTTCCCCAGAGTTGGGGTTTCTTGGGTATATCTTTTGTTCTATGTGATTAAATGTGTTTGTCTTCAGATTTATTTATTTTCCGTTGTGCATACCAAGTTAGAAAACTCAGTGTATTTGCAATTGAAGTTTCCAGTGTAGCAGTTGTTTGTATTTCTTGTTTTACACTTAGAGAATTGTGAATCAATTATTGGGTTTTAAGGAAATCTAACAATTTCCTATTCTTTTGACTACCTATGTTAGCATGCATTTGTGATCTATGGTTCATGAATACTTGAACGATCAGATTCTCAAATAGGTTAGGTGTGAATGTGTAAGGTTCGAAACAACTTCTACTAACTACTTAGTAAAAGTAAGAAATAATACCACCAAGTAATTTCACTTAAATAAATAAAAGTGAAAGTCAAATTTCATATGTTCTAATCTCATAAATCTAATTGAAATATTCTAGAGATTCTAGAATATTAGTGCGTTAGATTTGATTTAATCTTATCCATACACCTCATTGTTGAGATAACATGGTTGCTAGAATTAAGAAGATTAATTGCTAAGATTTAGGAAATTACTTGCTAGTATTAAGGAGATTAATTGCTAAGATTTGGGAAATTAGATGCGAGGATTGAGGAGATTAGTTATCCCTCTCTAACCATAAATAGGACTAAGTGGGAAAAGTTGAATATGCATCTACACCAAAAAGACTTAGGTCAAAAAAGGATCAATTGGGCAAATTCAAAGTACAGGGGAGTAGTCGAAGTCAAGTAGGCCAAAGTATAGTCCATACAATCATGCAGATTCCTTATGGACATATTCATGCATCATACGGATAGATTTGAACAATGTTGTAAACTTTAAAGAGGTTCATGCAAGCAAATTCTTAGTTGTCTAACAAGCAAATTTATCTCTATAAATGCAGATCTGACTTTTTTGTATATTTTACAACTATTAATTTGACAGCTTGTGGAGGTTTCCTTGTAAGCTTGGAATATCTAAATGAAAAACTAATTTGAAAGGGTCACTACCTCTGTATCGTGTTTATGTTTTCATTGATCATTTTCTAGCTATATATGTGATTGTTGCATGTTCAGAAATATTTATTTCTGTGGTTAAATAAGTTCATAACAAAATTATTTAAACAAGAGAAACATGGGACAGGAGTCACCTAAAATTGAAAACTAACATTTTGGAGCATTCCAGGGAATCCTAATGGGACGGCACTTTAGATGCAATTATTATTTTTGGTCTTTGAGAGATATAGCTTGAGCAGGAGCTTTTGAAACAGGTTAGGTGTGAATGTTAGACTCAAATAAAACACATATTTATGGTAAGTGTGAGACGCATATTATTAACAAGATATACATATAAATACTAGTGTTGCAAAAATCGCGATTTTTTCGCTGAAACGATTAAATCGGCGATTTTTTCATTTTGAAAAAATCGCGATTTAATCCCGATTTTTTCTTGATTTTTGTATTTTTTTTTTTGCCGATTTATCCCGATTTTTACAATTTTTTCCGATTTCAGACCCTTGTCGATTTAATCCCGATCGTGATGTCTGCAACATTGATAAATACACATTTTAATAACCCTTGGTTTCATATTCTGTTGAAATTCTAATGTTCTATGCTAAAACAATTACTAATTCCAAAAACTTCTTTCTGCAACAATATTAGTTAAGAACCCGTAGATAGAACATAAACCAAATGGCATTGATCGAAGAAGAGGAAAAAATGAGGAGACGAAGGAAGTGACCAGACAAGGGTTAGGGTTTTCCCTATAGCTGGCAACCTAAAGTTTTGACAGTTTTTGCCCCCGTGACCTGGGAACTGTGCAGTCCTTGGGCCGTTTTTGTCACCGTACGGCCATCCCCGTTCCTCTTCTACCGTTCACCGTCAAGGGTAGGCATTTCCCAAGTTCCCTCTTCCGTTTCATTCCACCTGCTTCCCATCCTCAACAGCGACGGGTACATCATTTTTTGAGTCGGCAGCTGGCGCGGGTTTGTCAGAGCGGTTATGGAGGATTTAATAGATTATTCGGAGGACCCATTGGAGGGCACCCCCATCTGGACAACTCCACATACAAACCTGTCAATGCTGCATCGGTTTACCAACGAGCTCTCGGACGAGATAGAAACACTGCCCTCTTTCTCTGGCCCCTCGAGTTCGGTTGCTACTCATCCAGTCCTCTCCCCCACCTCGCCGCCTTTCGCATCTGCTCCTGAGCCACCGTTAGCCCAAACCCTAGTCTTCAGCACCGAAGGAACCACCCTTGTTGGTTCATCTCCAGGCTTTGCTTCTTTCCCCCCATCAGCAAGTTCAAACATCCTCCCATCAACTCCCCCTGGTCTCTCAACAGGGACCCCTGCGGCCATTTTCTCCACGGCCCCCCCTGCGGGCAGTTTTACTCTTATTCTGCCAATCTCCGGAGCTTTCCCAGTGGGACAATCCTCGGAGCCCTCAAACCCTAACCCTCCCATAGCCCCGCCTTCGAGAGGTTCCCCTCAAGATCACATTGAGGTAGGGCTCCGACCAAATAAGAAGTAGAGGTGCGTAAGAACAAAGGCTAAAGAAGCAGTCCTCTGTTTGGGAGAGGACATCCAGTTGGGAGACTCCATGGAAACTGCTAACAGGGTTCTGGTCGGCAGAGTTCGAGGTAGACATTACACAGCAGCCAGGTTGAAGCAATGGGCGGCCGAAGTCTGGGGCCATCATCTAGCTGACCTCCCCTTCATTCAAACCTTTGTTAAGGGTTGGTTTGCGCTCAGATTTGCACGAGTCGAACACACAAACTAGGTCCTCTCATCAGTATGGCACATTGAACAGGCTCCTGTCCTGTTGCGAAGATGGAATCCAATTTTTTGATCCAGAGAGCGAACACCTGGGTGCAGGCCCTCTTTGGGTGCAATTACCTGGTCTTCCCCTTCAATTCTGGTCCGAGGATGTATTTAGACAAATTGGAAATACCCTTGGCACATATTTGGACCATGACAACGCCTATCTGTCAACTGGCATGATGGCTTATGCAAGAATCTTGGTACATTTGGACACTAGGGAAGGCTTACAGGAGCACATTACTCTTCAATGGCGAAATATTTCAAGATCGCAGACACTGGATTATGAAGGGGTGCCCTCCCGTTGTAGAAGATGCCCAAAGGTTGGCCATCTTTTCCAGGATTGCCCTCTTAACTCTAAGGCCAAGGCTGGGGAGTCAGGCAAGGAAAGGCCAGCAAGCAATCATCAAGCAAAAGAAAACCCCTCTCCACTTGGAGAGGCAAAGACACATGCTCACTCTGAAGCAGTCAAAGAAACCCCTTCCAAAGAGGCCTCCAAGAAGCAGGCCAAATCACTGTATCAGCCTCCCTCTCCTCCGCTCACCAGGGCAAGGGCGGCTGCCGGGGCTGCGGGTAATCCGGGTAAGAGCTCTTCGGTTCCCTGTTCCTCTCAAAATTGTGCTCCTTCTTACAGTACCTCTCTCACTGCATCTGCTCTTTTTAAGATTAATGAAGGTCCGTCTCAGTCTCCTGCCCCTGCGACCTGTCCTCTCCTTTCTCCCCTCCCCTCTGTCTCCTTCATCCCTCCCTCCATTCTGGAATCCCCCCCCTTTCCGGTGCTCAGGAATCAGGACCCCCTCCTCCCTGTTACCCGACTCGTTCCAAAACAAAGAACCTTGTCCCAGACCTGTTAGGCATCGGCCTTGACTCGACTCCTTTCCCTCTTAAGCTCCCCCAAGGCCATCCATCTTCTCTGTCCAAAGCTAAATTACAAGCCGGGGAGGACGTAGCCTCAGGAAGGCAAATCACTATCCACAGGGCCCTTAGAGCATTGAACACCCCAGCAGAACCCCCTCATGAAGATCCTCTCTTACAACTGCAGAGGGTTAGCTAGGCCCGATAAGAAACTAGCCTTTCGAAGACTAATCATGGCAGTCCATGTTGATGTTATTCTCCTGCAAGAAACCTTGGGTAACGCTGAAGCTATCTCCGGCTTGCTCGTTTTGATGCTCCCGCGCTAGTCTTTTCAGGCCCTTGATGCATCCGAGAGATCAGGAGGCTTGGCCCTAGGCTTCAACACCCGGACCATTAATCTTATTAACTGCTAGGGCAGTCCTGGGCATTTGGGGGCCGATCTTTTCTTAGCAGAATTGGGTACCGAGATCAGGCTCATTAATGTGTATGCCCCTTGCCACCATAGGACTGAGTTTTGGGAAAATCTTTTGAGCTCTGAGCTGTTCTGGAAGGACCCTCTAATTCTGGGAGGGGACCTTAATTTCTCATTAGGCCACTCGGAATCCTAGGGTCACCATGCCCAGTCTGATCCCCATTCAGATTTCTTTGAGTCACTTTTGGAAGCGCACAGTATGGTGGACATCCCCCTAGCAAAGCTGCAACCTACCTGGAGGAATAACAGAGTTGGGGAAGCTAGCCTATCCAGAAGATTAGACTGCTTCCTTCTTAAGGAAGGTCTCCTTAGCATAGGGTTCAACCTCAGACAATGGGTTGGCTCAGGAGGCCTATCAGATCATCTGCCTATCTACTTTGAAATCAGAGGAAGGATTGATAAGCCCAAGGGTCCTTTCAAATTCAACTCTTCCTGGCTAAAAGAGGCACCCTATGCTCACATGGTCAAGACCTTCTAGTAGGCCCAACCCCCTGATGCTAGAGGGAATATTGCAGAAGGTTTTGTGTCTAATCTAAAAGAATTGAAGAAACTCTCAAAAATCTGGGCACATAATAAGAGAGTGCAGGATGATAGAACCCTCCGGGAGACCGAAGCAAAGATCGTTGAATATGAGAATGACAAGGGTGGAGTCTTCTCCTCAACTGATCAAAAGGACAAGCTCACATCTCTATATGCCTCTCGAGGTAAAATTTTAAAGGATAGAGAAGAGACATGGAGACTGCGAAGCAGGGCAATTTGGCTGCTTGAAGGTGATGATAACACGAAATTCTATCACAAATTTGCAAATGGGAGGAAAGTAGTTAACACTATATGGCAACTCAATGATGAGAATGGGATCCCCTTAAACACTTTCCCTCAGCTATCAGCTTTGGCTACATCACACTTTAAGCAGATTTACAGAGCTCCCACCAATGTCTCTTTAGCGGAAATCATTTGAGTAGCCCAACTATTCCCCCGTTTGTGGATCAAGAGGAGGCATTAGATTTGGTCAAGGAAGTCTCGATGGGTGAGCTGGAGGCTACGCTCAAGTGCTTTAAGAGAGACAAGAGTCCAGGTCCGAATGGCTGGACAGTGGAGTTCTTTCTGGCCTTCTTTGAAACTTTAGGCCCTGATCTCCTCAAGGTTGTTGAGGCCTCTAGGAGTGAGGGCAAGATGCTGGAAGCTTTCAACTCCACTTTCATTGCCCTCATCCCGAAATCAGCCAACCCAGCCTCTTTCGATGATTTCCGGCCCATTTCTCTGTGTAATTGCATCTACAAAATCATAGCCAAGATTATAGCCAACCCCCTGAGGCCTATTCTATCCTCCCATATCTCTCCAGAGCAATTTGCCTTCCTCCAAGATAGGAAAATCCATGAGGCGGTTGGAACAGCACAGGAGGTCCTGCACACCCTTCAGACTAAGAAATTGAAAGGAATGATTCTTAAGGTGGACCTCTCAAAAGCCTTTGACAGAGTAAGCTGGCTCTACTTAGAATGCTCCTAACTCATTTAGGGTTCCCCTTTGTTTTCATCAAATGGATTATGTGTTGTATCTCTAACATACCTTTCAGTGTGCCGATAAATGGAGCGGCTTCACCTTTCTTTCACTCAGAGAGAGGTCTTAGATAGGGATGCCCTTTATCCCCATTGCTCTTTTTGCTTATCATGGAAGGTCTCAGCAGGCTCATCAAAGACGACCATTCTAGAGGCAGACTCCAAGGAATCAAAATCACTGATGGATGCATTCTGACTCACTTGTTATTTGTGGATGATGTCTTGATCTTCCTTAATGGAGGTTTAGGGGACCTGACATCCCTTTTTCAGACAGCTACTGGAATGATTGTTAACTGCAACAAGTCCACATTAACAGCACCCGGCTGCTTGCCCCATGAGACTCATTAAGCCCTCCTTCGGTTCAACTTCACCCTTCTAAGAATGGAGGAGGGGCTTCGATATTTAGGCTACAAGCTCAAACCCCTAGGCTACAAAATAGCAGACTGGGTTTGGCTCATAGCAAAACTAGAAAAAAGGCTGAATATTTGGTATCACAAGTACTTATCCAGGGCTGGCAGATTAACTTTAATAAAAGCAATACTGGAGGCCACCCCGGTGTACTGGATGGCCCTGGCTTGGATTCCGAGAGGCATTCTTGCCAGGATTCAAGTACTACGCAGCCGATTCCTATGGAAAGGCAATCAACTCGGCAGGATATTTGCCTGGGTCAAATGGGAGGCTCTATCTATTCCAAAAAAATGGGGAGGTTGGGGAATCAAGAAGCTGGAGGACTTCTCCTCAGCATTAGCAGCAAAGCTAGGCTGGCAGCTCATCACCTCAAATAGCTTGTGGACAAAGGTGGCCATTTCCAAATACATTTCTCCTCTAAATGTGTTGGACTGGCTAAGACAACCCTCAAGAATCACATCAGGGATATCAGTAATCTGGAAGGCAGTGCTAAAATCTCTAGAGATCATTAAATCGGGCCTCATATGGAGAATACAAGATGGCAACGCTGTGAGGATCGGGGAGGATCCCTGGATAGGATGCGGAAATGCCCACAGACTGCCCCCCAAGCTTAAAGTCTGCCTCAGTGAAGTGGGTATTACTCATATCAGCCAAATTGCAGACCCAGAACATACCTCTATGTTTCAACAAGCCTGGAAATCAGCTCGAAGCCTGCTCATTCCTCGGCAATGGGAACAGACCTGGAATAGTTATACAGCGGCTTTGACTGAAGCTCAAATCAAAATCCGAGAAGGGGCAGATGAATTAATATGGGCACATGCAAAGGCTGGGAAATACTCTCCTAAGGAGGGTTACTTGGTCCTAGCAGATAAATATAAGCCTCAAGCCCTCGAGGCATGGTGGCAATACCTATGGAAGCTCAAGGCCCCCCCCAGAACCCGTCTACTTATGTGGACAATTCTTAAAAACAAGATCCCAACAGGGGACAATCTCCTTAAGCGCGCACAGCATGGACCTTTTTGGTGTTGTCTGTGTAAGTGCAATAATGAAACCGTAGATCACCTCTTTCTCAACTGTCAGGCCGCAAAAGACCTCTGGAGCTTGTCCTCTTCATCTTTATCCACCTCTAGCAGATGGCAAGGTGTGTCATTTAATGAGGCCTGGATGAATTGGTGGGCTAGCGCAGCCCCACCTAAATCCAGGAATCTCCCCCTTCTTATTTGCTGGGCTCTCTGGATAGCTCGCAACAACCTCATTTTTTAGAATATTTCGCCCCACTGGCCTTCCGTATCAGCCCGTATCATGCATGATTACAACATTATCCCTGATGAGGAAGTCATCCACCAGCCCAGACCTATTGTCCCTGAATCCATTAACCACCTGCTTCCCTGGGCTTACTTTGATGGCTCTGCTCAAGAGCAGGGCTGTGGGGGTGGGGCCTTACTGTACTTATCAGACTCCTATTTCTTCAAACTACAAATGGGCCTGGGAAGAGGCTCAAATAACTTTGCAGAACTATCCTCAGCCAAATTTCTCATCCAATTTGCACTGGAAAAACACTGTAGAGATCTTCAGCTTTTTGGAGATTCAAAAGTTATCTGTGACTAGCTAAATAAAAAATCAATATGTTCAGCTTTTTCTCTGAGACAGATCCTGGACGAGGCGCTACGATTCATTACTTTTTTTGACTCCTTTGTATGTTATCACATTTACAGGGAACGAAATTCAGCTGCCGATATCTTATCCAAAGAAGCTGCGGACAGGCCTCCTGGCATCTGGCTGATCCAGGAACAGAGGAACGACACTCATTACCAGTACTACCACCGGCCGTATATAGATCCACTAGTCTAAAGGGCTCATGGGGAGTCTGCAATATGTTTTTTTATCACAAGTTACATCTGTAAATATTCATATATGCTTTTAAATTATCAGACATACAACCGACAGGTACTCTTTTGACAAGAGTAATTTTG
This sequence comes from Pinus tabuliformis, assembly GCA_031772625.1. Lineage (NCBI taxonomy): Eukaryota > Viridiplantae > Streptophyta > Pinopsida > Pinales > Pinaceae > Pinus > Pinus tabuliformis. Next base: position 717,039,768 of record CM062819.1, on the reverse strand, counting down.
ATTAAAAAATTTTGCTGAACTAGCTCATATGTGCCTCCCTGCGTGGATCAAGGCACCTTATTTTGCTATTATGGACCTTTACTTAAGTGTTGACAGACACTTTGCCTCTTCTACAGCATATGAAATCCACATATACAGCATGTAATTTTCTTCTTATAATGAAAATTACAATTTTTTCCAGGGGAAAAAAAAAGAACATAAACCAACTGCACAATTGAAGACAGCCAAGAACAAAATTGAGACAGAGAATTTAGGTCCAATGACCAAGGCAAAGCCCACAAGGGGAAAACCCAACCAGATTCTTCTTCTACTAGATATTAATTATTCAATAGAGATACAGAGTACAATGATAAATCAAGAGAATGAGTGAGTTCACCCAAATCTGAACAAGTTGTAGCATGAAGATAACTAGTAGGAGTAGCAGATACAAACACTAAATCAACCTTCCCTTCAACTGAATCAACACTGGAACACTGAATCAACCTTGGCTAACCAAGTTTTACTCTTACTCTCCAAGTCTTTCTCTCTCACAATCTTCTTCAAGTCTCTCCAACTCTCTCTCTCAAGATCGAATTATACTTTCACAATGCACAAGTAGTAAGAAGATGAGATGATATGAGATACATATATAGGAGGAGCAATACGCATGCCTTGAGGAAGAGTAACATATGCCATTTAGGGGAGGGGAGTGTAATTCATGTCATTAAGGAGAGAAACACATGTCTTAGTATCTTATGCCATTAAGGAGAGATACGCATGCCTTAGTAAATTATGTCATTAAGGAGAGGTACGCATGCCTTAGTTAAGGAGAGTGTAACACATGCAGTAAAGAGAGCGTAAGAGGAATATTTTACAACATACCTTTAATGAGTGTAAGAAGAATATGCCATGTCTTTAAAAGTTTAATAAGTGCATAAGTGTGTAGCATATCATTAAGAGAGAGAGAGAGTTACATAGTGCTATGTGAGACATCAAAGAGAGAGGTGCAAAGTGATTGAGGTGATGAAGGTAAGGTGACTTGTAATTATTTTTTTAATAATATCATAATATCATAAAGGATAATAATAATATTAATATTAGAAATATTGATGAATAAGTCGAGATTGAACTATTAAGATTGATTAATGATAAGTTAAGTGATTTTCCATCAACTATACTTGATTACCAATTGATGCAGGATGATTTACTATTTTTTAAAACTCATACTTGAGATGCTAGACATGACTTCCTATCTTTAGAAAATCACTCCAAAATTGTCAAAAATGACATTTTATTTAAGGAAATTCATCCTTGAGCTGCCAATTTTCAACACTCCCTCTCAGTTAGGGAGGAATTTCTTTCTACAACAAAGATCTATGTTTTCTCTCCTCATCTTTGTTCATCTTTGCTCTACAACAATGATGTCTCAATCTAATGAAGAAGAAGAATCATAGGTGAGATTCATCTATCACCCTATATCCACTGATCTTCCCACCTTGACATAGACTTCAGGTGATTACCACTTGTCAACACATGACAAGGATCATGAACAACCAAGCTTTACCATAAGAGTCAAGTGGTAGAACACCTACATCCACATGTATTGGGGGGATTATCACTTGTCAACACATGACAAGGATTGCGCACAACCAAGTCTCGTCTATGCTTGGGGGTATTACCACTTGTCAACATCTGACAAGGATCGCGCACAACCAAGCTTTACCACACCCATCGGCCAAATGGGTGGCAATCCCAACAAGCTCAGCTTGTGGGTAGGATGCATACTGGGGTATACTCTTGGCAAGTCCCAGACTTGATGGTAGGGGGGATTACCAATTGTCAACACATGACAAGGATCGCGCACAACCTACAGTCAAGAGTTCCCTCAACCCAGGAGCTCTCCTAGCTCCATCCCAACTTGTGAGCTCAAACAAGAGGGAAGAGCATAGCTCAATGTTCTCAATCATCCATGACCGCCCCCACCAAGAAGGGTCACATCCGTCAGTCCAAGCTGCTCTCTGAATACCAAGAACTTCCCTTTCAGTAAAGGCTTGGTAAGTATGTTAGCTATCTGATCATCAGTCGCAATATGATGGAGCCTCACTACTCCTCTTTACACCATATCCCGGATATAGTGATATTTAATCTCAATGTGCTTGGACTTGTCATGGAACACGAGATTTTCTGCAAGTCAAATCCCACTTTTATTGTCACAGTATATTATTGTCGTATCTAGTACATGCTCAAACAACTCTCCAAAGAGCTTCCTCAGCCATACTACCTCACAGCTAGCCATGCTAGCAGCAATGTACTCAGTTTCAGCGGTGCTAAGGGCTACAAACTTATGTTTTTTGCTCATCCAAGATATCATGGCAGATCCCAAGCTAAAGCAACATCCATATGTGCTCTTTCTGTCAGCAGAGTTACCAGCCCAATCAGCATCAGAGTACCCATGTAGTCTCACATCTCTAGCAGTATATCTCAATCCAAGATTGATGGTCCCATGCAGGTATCTCAACACATGCTTTGCAACAATCCAGTGTGCATGTGATGGCTTAATCATATAAAATATATGTTCGGTCTAGTGTTCACTAAGAACATCAGTGCCCCAATCAGTTGTTGATACTCAGAAGGATTTGTCAAATCAAGGCCTGCAGCTTCACCACATAACTTCTTGAAATTCATTTCCATTGGTGTATTCATGGACTTACATTTTGTCATACCAAATCTTTCTAGTAGCTTGACAACATATTTTCCTTGAGAAAGGAAAATCTCACCAGGATTTTACCATACCTATAGGCCCAAGAAGTAGTGCATCAAATGAAGATCCTTCATTTCAAACTCAGAAGCTAACTCCGTCTTACACTGGAGGACAAGAGGTTCTCCACCTATCAAGAATAAGTCATCAACATATAAAACCAAAATCAAAGGCATAACTTGGACAATTTTGAAGTAGAGATTTGGATCAAAATTGTTTTTGGTAATACCAAGCTTCATCAAGAAGCTATCAATGCGGGTATACCAAGCTCTTGGGGCTTGCTTCAATCCATAGAGACCTTTCTTAAGTCTACATACATGAGTTTTCTGGTCATGTACTTCAAAGCCTTATGGTTTCTCCACAAATACTTCTTCCTTGAGGAAGCCATGCAGAAAAGCAGTTTTCACATCCATTTAGTGAAGATTCCATCCCTAGCTAGAAGTTAGAGCCACAATAGATCACATGGTAGTATAATGAGAAACAAGTGCAAAAATCTCATCATAGTCTACCCCCTCTTTTTGAGAGAAACCTCTAGCCACAAATATAGCTTTATATTTTTCAATATTGCCATCCGCACCATGTTTAATTTTGTACAACCATTTAGAAGTCACAACAGACTTACCTTTGGGTCTTGGAACTACTTCCCATACATCATTATGTATGATGGACTCATATTCTTCGACCATTGCATCTTTCCATACTTGATCTTTCACTGCTTCTTCAAAAGTGCATGGTTCAGCCTGTATAATGTTGCTCATGGCTACAACATATCCCTAGAACCAGCATGGTTTCTTGCTTTCTCTGAAGGTTCCTCTGGGGGCAGCATGTCTATCAACATCCTGTAGAGTGTCAGGAAGCCATAATGGTCTCTTTTTAACAGGAGGATCACATCAAGGAGGATCCAAGGGGTCCATGGGATTCATGGGTTCATCAGCAAGATCAGGCTCAGGCTCAAGTTCTTCTTGAGCATCCAAGGCATCTGCTTGTCTTTCAACATTAGCAGGAGGAGGAGGAGGAGTGTCTCTTATCTTTCTAAGAGTTGAAGCTTCAAGCTTGGTCCTCTTTTCCTTTAGTGCATGAATGTAGACAAGGCAACCAAAGATCCTCAAGTACCCAACCTCGGGCTTTTCACCAATGAAGCCTTCTTCAGGAGTCTTGTTGATTAAGATTCAATGTGGAGATCTATTTTGGACATAGACATCAGCGTTAGCAACTTCTCCCCATAAAAACTTTGGTAGCTTCTCATCATGCAACATAGCTTTGACTGCTTCCATGATAGTTTTGTTCTTTCTTTCGGGCACACCATTTTGCTCTGGGTTACATGGTACAGTGGTATCTTTCCTAATTCCAACTTCTTTGCAGAAGTAAATGAAATCATTTTAAGTGAACTCTCCTCCATTGTCACATCTGAAGATTTTGATCCATTTTCCAATTTGTTTTTCTAGCAGAGCTTTGAAATCTTTGAACATATTAAATTCTTGACTTTTGTTTTCAAAAAGAAAATTCATGTCTTGCGAGAAAAATCATCCACAAAGATAATATAATACAAATAGCCACCAAGAGAAGTTACAAGCATAGGTCCACATAAATCAAAATGTATAAGATGAAGTACCTAACTGGTTTTGCTTTTGCTTGAAGGGAATGGTCCCTTTACATGCTTTCCACTTGCGCACCCTTGGCAAACTCCATCATGATCCACTCTAATCTTCGGCATTCTAGAAACCATCTTTCTCACATGAGGCAATGCTTTATAGTGCAGATGAGCGAACCTTCGGTGCCAAAGTTCACATTGATGATTGTTGTCATGAATCAACGCATGGATTGGTCTTCCATTAACTTTATAAAGACCTTCAAATCTCGATCCCAAAGTGAAGGCATCTCTCATGCTAGATCTCATTGGCCAAGTGAGAACTTTTCCATTTATGAAAGCAACTTTCATTCCTTTGTCTTCTAAGGCAGATATAGATACAAGATTCTTTTTCAAACTAGGTACATACAAAACTTCTTGAAGAGATAGTTTAAACTTGATCTAGACGAAAAGAGACAAAACCAGATCCCTTTATAGGATATGTAGAGTTATCTCCAAGTATGATTCAGATTTGTCTCCCTCTAAATGAAGTTTGAAAGAACTTCTTTATAACTAGTAAAGTGTCTTGAAGCACCACTATCAACCAACCAGCTATCACAAGAATCTGCAAGAGAAGAATTAGAAAGAGCAAAAACGAGAAAGTATTGTGATTGTGTTTCAGTTGTGTTATCATCAAACCTTAGGTTCCTTGATGTCTTGGAAGAACAGTAGCTTTCTTTACGAACAGTAGGAGCTTATTTTCTTCTTCTATAATCAGATCTGAAGTTGTTGCTACGATTGTTGTAGTTGGAACTTGGTGCTCTTTTATTTTCTGGATAGTCACAAGCATAGTGGCCATGCTTATGGCAATTGTAGCATTGAAGTTTTGATAAGTATATGTTCCATTTAAAGGAACTGTTGGATCTAAGAGCAAGCTTTCTTGAAAAGTGATGACCTCTTTTTCCTTTCTGCTTCTTGCCTTGGACAGCAAAGGCAATAGGTTCTCCCTCTTCATGCTTGGGAATTCTTCCTTTGGAAATCATTCTGGCCTCTTCTTGACTGCACTTTCCCAGGAGCTCATCAAATGTGGGAAACTTATCATTGTTGTTGATGGTAGTAATAAAAGTTTCCCAAGTTGGAGAAAGACCTCCAAGCGTAATCAGCACCAGCTCTTTATCAGATACAATTTCACCAATTGTTGACAGTTGATCCTTGATTTTTGATATCCTCATGAAGTATGCTTGAATGGTCTCTCCTCTGTTCATCTTAATGTCCTTGAGTTGATTCTTCAAAGCAAGGATTTGACTCAAGTTGTTTACTTGATACATTCCAATCAGCTTTGTTGGAAATACTGAGAGGGGGATGAATCAGTATTTCTTTTCAATTGTTATTTTTACCAGTTAAGATCACTTATAATTAGAACACAAAATGAACAATGATAGAATAATAATTTTATTAATCAATGACGAGGACTCCAATCCTCTTTACAATAAATCCAATACAATAATGTGTAGGGCTCCAACCCTAGATGAAGACACCAATCTTCAATCTTCCAGGCTCCAACCTGTATTTTGCCAAGCACCAACTTGGACTTTTCAAGGCTCCAACCTTGTCACTTTGAGGCACCAACCTCTAGGGCTCCAACCCTATCTCTAGTACAGTCTCCAACCTGGTCTCTTGAGGACTCATATCCTCTAGGGCTCCAACCCTATCTCCAACCTAGTCTCTTGAGGACTCCTATCCTCTAGGGCTCCAACCCTATCTTCAGTACAGGCTCCAACCTGGTCTCTTGAGGACTCCTATCCTCTAGGGCTCCAACCCTATCTTCCAAGGCACCAACCTTGTCTCTATGAGGCTCCTACCTCTAGGGCTCCAACCCTCAGCTGCAATTCGTCAAGATAAGTTTGATGATTCTTTATGGCTCCCAATATCTTCTGCAATGAGCCTTGTCTATCTTCAATAATGCCTCCTCCAAATCACTTCAACAATGACAACCTTGTCTTCTTAGAAGGTGTCACCACTGCTCTTCATGGTACCCAAACAATCTCTCCAAGGTCACTCCATGAGGGCTTCAATCAAGGTCTCCGATGATCTCCACAAATCTTTAATATGTTGCTTCACAAAGTTCTTTAATACTCCAGCTATCTGGCCTGCTCCAAAGAACTGATTGCTCAAATATGAGGCCCAATAACATTGTAATAATTTTGTCCTCCAAACAGGTCCAAGACTTCTTTAATCAATTGAGCTACCACAGGAAGAACGTCCACACACCGAGCTGTAATGTCTTCTTAGAAATCTAGACTACTACAATAGTAACAGTTCTCTGCAAGCTACAGAACAAAGCTCCTCTAAGTGATTGTCTCACTGATCCAAGCCTTTATTCTCAAAATCCAAGCTACAGAGATAATCCACAGCACTGAAGTATGTTACAGTGGGTCGAGCACAGTCACAGTGAGCCACAGAAAAAAAGATCGCACAGATCCGAAGTCTTAGAAGGTCCACAGTCCAAACTTTATCACCGTCTAGCACCAAGTTTTTATCACTGACCAGCACCGAGTTATCTAGTCACAGATGCGAAGTGCAGAGGTAGTCCGAGACACCCAACAGATTTGACTGAGCCTAAAAAAACTATCTGAGCTTCCGAACCTCTACAATCCTAGTTGTTCACATGTCTTCTACAGATCCGATTTCGAGCTCTAGAACAGATATCCCCAAACAATTTAATTCTTCAATTTCTTCTCGGTGTTCCTCGTTCACGAGTTGTGAACTGTAATGTGTCTCTGTAATAGATCTTCACCCAATCAATAAGTTGAAATGAAGGTTTAGACTTGCATTTATAGGAGTTTCACCAATAAACAAAAAGACACGTTCATTAGAGGAGAGGCCAACTTGTGCATGAGGTGGCACATTGAAAATATATTAAATAGTTGTCGGAAGGGGTCTTTGTTAATAATCGACCAAATATAACATAGTTTCATTGTTATGGAAACCATATTATAATAGAAAGATAGGAGGGGCCATAGCTTTTAATCAAATGAATAACGTGAAACCATATTATAATGGATGCCAGGAGGTCCCACATGCCACATCATCACTTTACTCTCGTACATCAGCACCACATGGATATCGGAGGTTTGTATCGGAAGCTTTAACATGACATGGCCTGCAAGACTTGCGATATAGAAAATTTCTGACGAGGCGGACGCGATATTATATTAGACAGATAAAGCCAATCGGGTCCGCAACCATATCGGCAATTGGCAATCGAAGGGTCTTATCGAAGGTGCCATATCGCATCGGAGGTCGGAGCTCCATATCGCACATCGGAGATCGGAGGTCCATATCGCACATCGGAGATTGGAGGTCCATATCGTATATCGGAGATTGGAGTTGGAGATCGAAGATCGGAGTCGGAGGTCAGAGATCGGAGTCGGAGGTCGGAGATCGGAGTCGGAGGTCGGAGATCAGAGTCGGAGATCAGAGTCGGAGGTCAGAGATCGAAGTCGGAGGTCAGAGATCGGAGTCAGAGATCAAAGATCGGAGTCGGAGGTCGGAGTCGGAGGTCGAAGATTGGAGTCAGAGGTCGGAGGTCGAAGTCGGAGATCGGAGTCGGAGGTCATAGGTCATAGGTCAAAGGTCAGAGGTCAGAGATTCGAGTCGGATATCGGAGATCGGAGATCGGGGTCGAAGATCGAAGATCAGAGTCGAAGATCGGAGATCAGAAATCAGGGCTTGGGTCTTATCGGAGATCGAAGTTTTGAGTGGTGACACACAATTAAAAAAACGTTGATATGATATTTCTCCGGTTTGGTTTTATTATATGCGTTGTGATATATTCCGATAATGGATTATTAAGGATTCCAAAGTCTATTACTCCAATAACACTACTTTTTCCTTTTGGCTCTTTCTCTTGGGCATATGCGGTCTTCTCTTGGATCTGCTCCTCCTTGGCTTGTCTTGGCTCCTGCTCTTGGCTTCTGATGGCTTTCCTTTGGCTCCCGATGACTTCTCTTTGAACTGCTTCTCACTCTTCTCTTTGGTACTATTCCTCTTGCTCTTTGGGACTGCTCCTTGGGTCCAACGCTTCTTGGGATTTTCTCTGTATATATATATTCAATCCATATGGCCATCAATGATAGCACTGACATCTCAACAAACCTGTCATACATTTCCTTAGATTTCTTCAACTTGGAGACATAGGTGATGAGATGGTCTCCAAGAGAACCAAGGATAATCTTCTTAGCCTTGACTTCTCCCTTCTTGAATTTGGCCTTGATAGCAGCATTCTAATTTTCTGGTTATTCTGCTACCTCGCCTTCCACATATTCCAGTACATCATGTTCTTCAAGGGTAATATCCAACCTTGCCTTCCATGGACCAAAATTCGAAGCATCATTCAACTTCTCTTCATTCTTGAAGTAAGAAGAAGACATCTTGATCAAGTCAAACAAATTTCTCCAACGAGTAAGATCTCTTTGAAGTAAAATTTTTGCAAAGAAGTGATAGCTCTTATCTTCTTGGGCAACAAATTTCAACAAGAAGTAAGATCTCTTTGAAGTAAAATTTCTACAAAGAAATGACAGCTCTTATCTTCTTGGGAAATAAATTTCAGCAATTAAGATCTCTTCGAAGTAAAATTTCTGCAAAGAAGTGGAAGTTCTTATCTTCTTGGGCAACAAATTTCAGCAAAGATCTCTTTGAAGTAAATTTTTTGCAAAGTTACGGCTCTTATCTTTTTTGTCATGTCTTCACCAAAGCTCTGATACCATGTTGAAATTTTGATGTTTTATGTTGAAACAATTACTAATTCCAAAAACTTCTTTCTGCAACAATATTAGTTAAGCAATTGTAGATAGAACATAAACCAAATGCACAATTGAAGACAACCAAGAACAAAATGAGACATGGAGAATTTAAGTCCAATGACCAAGGTAAAACCCAACCAAATTCTTCTTCTATTAGATATCAATTGTTTAGCAGAGATACAAAGTACAATGAGAGATCAAGAGAATGAGTGCGTTCACCCAAATTTGAACAAGACCTAACATGAAGATCACTGGCAGTAGCAGCAGATGCAAACAATGAATCAACCTTCCCTTCAACTGAATCAACCTTGGCTCACCAAGTTCTGCGCTTACTCTCTAAGTCTCTCTCTCTCATAATCTTCAAGTAGCTCCAACTCTCTCTCAAGATCGAATTCCTCTTTCAAAATGCACAAGTAATAAGAAGATGAGATTATATGAGATACATATCTAGGAGGAGCAATGAATTCTTGTCATAAAGGAGGAGCAATACACATGCCTTAGGGAAGAGTAACATATGCCATTTAGTGGAGTGTAACTCATTCCATTAAGGAGATAAACGCATGCCTTAGTAACTTATGCCATTAAGGAGAGGTAGGCGTGCCTTAGTAACTTTTGCCATTACGGAGAGGTACGCATGCCTTAGTTAAGGAGAGTGTAACATATGCATTAAAGGGAGAGTAAGAGGAATCTTTTATGACGTGCCTTTAATGAGTGTAAGAGGAATATGCCATGTCTTTAATGAGTGCGTAAGAGAGAGTGTAATGTTATCATTAAGAGATAGAGAGAGATATTTAGTGCTATCTGAGACATAAAGGAGAGAGGTGCGAAGTGATTGAGGTGATGAAGGTAAGGTGACTTGTAATTCTTTTTTTAATAATAATATCATAATATCATAAAAGATAATAATAATAATATCAATATTATTGATGATTAAGTCGAGATTGAACTATTGGAATTGATTAATGGTAAGTTAAGTGAATTTCCATCAACTATACTTGATTGCCAATTGATGGAAGGTGATTTACTATTTTTGGAAATTCATACTTGAGATGCTAGACATGACTTTCTATTTTTAGAAAGTCACTCCAAAATTGTCAGAAATGAGAATTTATTTAAGGAAATTCATCCCTCGGCTACCAATTTTCAACATATTCCAAGATGTCTCTTGGACTTATCATGATTGTTGGCATTCACTTGAGGCTTTTCGCCTTCCTCTCAAATGAATTAGCCAAATTTGTTGAAGTTAGCTCGGATAGGTGCTTCCACATAGGCTTGGTGTCTTAGCATGTGGAAGTGGTCCAACACATGCTTTTTCCCAATATGACTTTATATTTATGAAGTAACATGTACTTTATGACTAAAAGTTACTTAAGTTGGCTTAACGGAAGTTTAAGTCACGACCGTTGATCTCAAGAGGGCAAGATTTAATCATGGCCATCCATCTCTTTGGAGATCTAAGGTTAGGCATTTCGCCTTAAAGATATAAAAGCAAGTTGGGGGAAAAGGGAGACACACATTGAACAACAAGAGAACGGATGAAGTTTGAGGTTGAGAAGGAGAAACAGGAAAGAAAATCAAATAGCAGAGGCCGAGAGATTGCAGATCTGATTGAGGTAGAGTTTTCCAACAGTGCATGCATCCCAAGGCAATTGTATGATATCGTACGCATTTCATACAGTGTGTACAGTGGTACGGACGGTCGTACAATTGCAGGGGTAGCATTAATCTCAAATTTGAGGTTGGGCAGAGCTGAAAACTATGCAATTTTCTCAAGAATGTATGAGTTGTATCAGGGTCATTTATTGTTCTAATTAATTTCCTAATTTCTTTGAGAGCTGAAAATAATAAACATTTATTTGTTGGTTTTTCCCCATTGGGATTTTCCAGGGTAAAAGTTATCATTTATTGTGTGTGATTTTCTATTTTACCTCTGCATATATTTTCGATATGTTGTTCATAAAAATCAGATTTGTGAAAATATTTAAATCTGGGCATAAATTTTATTGGAACATCAACCATATTTGAAACCTATGAAAAGCTTACAAAATTTACATAACCCAAGAGGATTATGTTTCCAACATTCCCCCCTTAATCCAAAGGGGTGTATGTGAGTCCAATAAGAGAGTTGAAATACAAAAGATGTATAGCAGCCAATGGCTAGATGTGCTCTCTCACTCTAGTTGTTAAAGAAGACCATAAACGGAGGTAGCAAAAGTCGAAGTCTTCTACTGGTGGTAGTTGAAGGCTAGCCACCAACTCTAGAACTTGGCTCGAAGTAGTTCCAGCAACAATTCTGAAACTAGCTAGAAGGCGATGTCTTCTACTTAACAATGTTATCAGAACCGAACCGGTCATCAAATCGGTAGACCCCCCGGACAGGGAACTGATCAAAACCGGACGAAAACTGAGAAAAAAACTAGACCAAAAAAATGATCAACCAAAAACACATAAAATATTCAAATTTTAAAGAAAACCACATATATTCATGTGCATCCATATGAATCCAAATCATTTATACACAAATAAGCAAAAGTTCTCATTTATAGAGGATGTAAGGGTGCATATAACCAAAATAACATCGAGTGCAATCCATATTTTCATCGAAAATACATTAAAAAACAAGACCTAGATGGCCTCTAGCATCCAAAACAGATAATGCTACAACAAATACCTACATAACATCAGAATATTTGCCTATATTGGGATCATTGTCATCAATATCACCCTCTAAGCATCAAAATAAAATAAAAAAATGCTTAGCATGTCAATTCAAGATTTTGTTTGAGTGATGGGTACATTTTTAGTAGGATCGTGATAAAGGAGTTCAACAAACAATGCCACTAACATCAAGGTACATAGAGGGATTGGTGCTCTTGATTAAATTCTAGTTTGATACCTTCGTACATGGCAAAATCCAATGGAAACATCGCAATCCTCTTAATCTTGAAATCCTAAAAAACTGTTATGTCTGTTGGATTTTGAGTGAGATCTAAAATTCTACTTTCTCCATATGAAATCTAATGAGGTCGGAATCACTCTCAAACATCTTGAGTCATTTCATGGTAATGTTAACAATTTAAGTAAAAGGATGAAAATGAAATAGTAGGGCCATAGGCTTGAATGTTAGGCACCTATTGTGGACTAGTGTCCAGCCAAGACAAAAATTAAAAGAAAAAAAAGCAAAATAGGCCCCACTTGTTGCGTTCTACGTGGCTTTACTAAACCGGTACCAAACCGCCTAGTTCAGTGAAAATGGCCAGTTCAATACCGAATTGGCCGAGTTCCATTATAGAACTGATCGGTTCAGTACCGAACTGTTGAGAAATCTTGGTGTAACTCAATTAGATGATTTCTCTTACTTCGATAATTGCTTGTGATGTCTTTGTACTTAACTTGATTACCTTCTTCTTCAACTTGATTATTATTGTGTTTTCTATCATCAAACACCGACCAAACAATAAAGATCAATGAGACAAGAGGACACAAAATGTAGGTTGTAAGCCAGGGCCAAAACCTCTCCTCTTGAGAGGAAAACCCACAAGAACTCTTCTCTTCTTATAGAACTTCAAATGACAAATTCCAAGACCTATGACCCTTAACAAAGACCCCTCCAAGACCACGTCAACTTTCACAGCTTCCAGCAAATTTTCTAACAACTTTGACCCCAACAACTTTTCCAGCAATTTCGACCTCAGCAACTTCTTGACTATAATTTTCGACTACTACAAAAACCCTAGTTCTAGCACGTGTGGAAAAGATGGTGATTTCTTCCTTCCTTTTCCTTCACTTGACTTGGTTCTTCCTTCTTTGGAACTCGGCATGCAAAGTAGACCTTTAGGTGCCCTAACTCAGCGCCTTTCTGCACTTCGATCTTGTTGTAGTGACGTAGCCCTAATCTTCACACATGTGAGGAGATGATAGCCCAAAGGGGTCTTACATGTATGACAATGACTCTTTTGACTTCATAATTCCATGACAAACCTAGAAGAACTCAATGGGTGCTTGACCTATAAATAAATTTATCTTGAGCATGAAACCCATGCATCAAGAATGACAATAAGAAATTTCTTTTCTCTTTAATATCAAATATATAAAATCATGATTACAATAGACATTATGAAGACCGAATCTAGTTACACATTTCAACATGAACTGGCCAAAAACGATTCAAATCACTCGTCTGAACTAGTTTTTGCCTCAAAACAATAAGACCAGCCAGTTCAGACCGGTTCAGTCTGGCCCTAATAACACTGCTACGAAATGGAAGTGCTCCCTGATGATGATTTGAAGATGACCACAAGCTGATGAAATGGGTAGCAGAAGTCGAAGTGTTTCGTCAATGGTGATTTAAGACTAGCCACCAACCAAATCGTGCTCATGGAAGATGAGTTTATCTCTAGCTACAGCTCTAACTCTGGCTTTGGCTGACTCTAGCTCTAGGCTCTAGTTGCAAGCTCTAGCTCGGGCTATGACTCAGGCTCTTCTAATATGACTTCGAAGCTAGTAGTTGACTATCAATTCCCCCCTGTCAAGTACAAAGTGAGAGGATGAAAACCTCTCTAATGCAAGACACACCAATAGTCGAGAATGAACCTTGGATATGCAGACTCAACAGGAAAAGTATAAGAGGAGGCTTGAGGGTCAGTTGGACACACACCAACAGATACTCAGTATCTCAAGGAAAATCGATTCTCAAAGAGAAGGAGATCAATTTTAAGAGGGAGAGTTGCAGGGTGGAGGAAGAGGGGGGATTAACAGCAGTTAGGGGAGCTCAGAAGAAGTGACGCAGGGACTCTGAGAGACAGCGCAGAGGGAAACGCAGATTAGAGAGACGCAGGGATGACGCAGAGAGGGATCAAAGTTGTGCAGAGCCACGCAGAATGATGTAGGGCTGACGCATTAGAGAAAGGAAGTTCTTCAAGGTGTTAGAAAGTCTCAGAGAAAAGTCTCGGGTGTTTTCTCCCAAAGTTTGTAAATTTTTCTGTAAAAGCGATTACTGTTGAAGATTAATAAAACCCTCCTTTGCTGTGACGGTTTTCCCGCATTGGGTTTTTTCGTGGACAATTGTCCAAAAATAACTGTGTTGATGTGATTGATTCTTGTGCATATATTTATTTATGTATAATAATGTGATATCTGCAATAGAATTTATTTTAATATTTAATGAAGGGATTTCATAAATAACTTATTGGGAATAATAAGTAGGTGAAATAAATCAGTTACTGCAGTAATAGAATTTCTGTTTAGAAATTTTCACATGGTATCAGAGCAAAGATTCGGCGACAGGAAGGGAAAATCTATTATGGGTCAAGAGCATGATGCAAAGGCATCCACTCAAGGAGACTCGTGCAGATTTTTAGAAGAATGCACAAGAGACAGAAATTACGATTATTCTATGTTGGCTTCCAGATTGGAAGAAGAAGTTGCTTGCGTAGCAAGCTCTGCCTCCTCGGGGGTTTGGTATATAGATAGTGGAGCTTCCTGGCATATGACAGGAATCCGAGAATGTTTTTCAGATTATCAGGAAGAAAGAATGAATTTTCAAATCACCATGGGGAATAAGGCAAAGTGTACTCCAGTAGGGAAAGGTACTATAGTTTTTCAAACAGAAACAAGAGAGCGGTTCCAAGCTACCAATGTGTTGCATGTGCTAGGACTAGGGATGAACTTACTTTCCGTATCTCAACTTCAAAGCAAGGGCTATGACGTTTTCTTCATTAAGGAGAAAGTATACGTCAAACACCCAAGTTGGAAAAAGAAGGTCCAGATCAGAATCAGAAGTAACAAGTTGTATAGGTTGCAGCTAGAATCACCAATGGCACTGATAGGAAGTAAGGGAGACAAGGATTTGAATGAACTATGGAACAGAAGGATGGGACATTTGCACCATGGAACTCTGAGAATTCTCAAAAAAACTGTAACAGGGGTTCCAGATCTTAGTACTAAATGTGATGATGTATGCAGAGGATGTGCTCTGGGCAAGTATGCTAAAGCAACATTTCCAAGAAGTAACAATAGGGCTAAGAGTGTACTAGGATTGATACACTCAGACATCTGCGGAACGATGTCCACAAAAGCTCTTAGTGGTGTCGAATACTTCGTCACCTTCATCAATTGACCATTCCAAGAAGACTTTGATCTACTTTCTAAAAACCAAAGATGAGGTTTTCGGTCGATTCAAAGAGTTCAAGGCTCTAGTGGAGAATCTGACGGGAAAGAAGATAAGTGTTGCGCTCAGACAATGGTGGAGAGTATGTTGACAAGGACTTCATCGATTTTTGCACTAGGGAGGGCATCAGAAGAGAGTGGACAGCTCCCTACAATCCGGAGCAAAATGGAGTAGCAGAAAGGAAGAACAGGACTATTGTAGAAGCAGCTAAGGCAATGACGTATGATCAAGATATGCCAAAATTCATGTGGGCATAAGCATGCAGCACGGCAGTCTATGTCCAGAATAGAACTCCTCATAGGGCATTGGGCAAGATTACTCCAAAGCAGGTCTTCACTGGGAAGACACCTAAAGTCTGTCATTTTAAGATATTTGGGAGTTTAGCATATTGCCGTATACCTGAGGAGAAGAGGAAGAAGTTAGATCAAACTGCAGAGAAAGGATATCGTGTGGGATATAGCAAGAATGCTAAGGCATATTGAGTCTATCTTCCGGGCAGCAGGAAGGTAGTAGTTCGGCGAGATGTAAAGTTCATGGAGGATAGAGCTTTCAGAAAATCTCAAGAAATGCCTTACAAGGAGCAGTCAAAAGATGAGTCGTTTGTCAAACCACTTCAACCAGCAGAAGCTAGTACCAGAAATTCTCCTTCAGAACAGGAGGAATCACCCGAAGAGGAAGAACTGGCAGATGCGCCTACTACTAGAGGAAGAATGAGCCGAGAACTCCGAAAAATTCTATGGGATGCAGAAGAATACATTGGTGCACCCAGGAACAGTAAAAGGGAGCAAAAACAACCAGACAGATACCAGGCCTTAGTAGCTCAGGTTGGGGAACCCTCCAGTTTTCAGGAGGCCATTCAGCATCAAGTATGGGTGGATGCGATGGTAGAGGAATATAGCTCTATAATGGTGAATGATGTCTAGGAAGTGGTGCCTAGGCCTCAGGACAAATCAGTTGTAGGTTTGAGATGGATCTACAAGATCAAATATGCTGCAGGCAGCAGTGTGGACAAATACAAAGCCAGGTTTGTGGCTAACGAGTATGCTCAGAAGGAAGGAATAGACTACGAACAAACCTTCGTCCCAATAGCCAGGTATACATCTATTAGAACTGTGATATCTCTTACAGCACAGATGGGGTGGGAGATTCATCAGATGGATGTCAAGACGACATTCTTGAATGGGGTAATAGAAGAGGAGGTATACATTGAACAGCCAGAAGGCTTTGAGACACATGAGAAGAAATGTCGTGTATGCAGATTAAAGAAAGCCTTGTATGGGCTTAAACAGACACCTAGAGTGTGGTATGGTCGAATTGATGGCTACTTGCAGAAGATGGGGTTCGTCAAGAGTGATGCAAATCCCAATCTCTATTATCTGGTTGTAGAGAATGAGCCTCTAGTCCTAGTATTATATGTGGATGATCTCTTCCTAACAGGATCATCCAGGTTCATCGAGGACTGCAAGAAGAATCTAGCCACAAAATTCGACATGAAGGATTTGGGATAGATGCATTATTTCCTGGGGTTGGAAGTTTGGCAGCAGAAGGGTGAGATCTTCCTTGGACAAGGGAGATATGCTACAGAAATCCTGAAGAGATTCAGGATGCAGGACTGTAGGCCTATGGCTACTCCAATGATCACCAACTGGAAGAAAATTGATGCATCAGAAGACAAAGATGTTGATCCCACCTTGTACAGGCAGCTCATAGGATCCCTGATGTATCTGGTCAATACCAGGCCAGACATTTGTTACGCTGTCAACACCCTCAGTCAGTTCATGGTGGAACCTAAGAGGGCGCATTGGGCAGCAGCCAAACATGTTCTCAGGTAGATACAATGAATAGTCGAGCATGGACTATTGTACACCAGAAGCAATGACATTAAGCTGAGTGGGTTCACTGGCACAAATTGGGCTGGACGTTCAGTAGATCGGAAAAGTACCACTGAGTATTGTTTTAGCATCGATCGAGGATGACTTCCTAGTGCAGTAGGCAACAAAAGTCCGTAGCTCTGAGCTCAACTGAAGAAGAATATATGGCCGCTAGCACAGCTTCGTGCGAAGCCATATGGCTTAGAAAATTGCTTGTTAACCTATTCCGTAGAAGGATGGATACGACCAGGATCATGTGTGATAATCAGAGTTGCATCAAGCTCTCTGAGAATCCAATATTTCATGATCGGTCGAAGCACATTGATATCAGGTGTCACTTCGTCAGACATTGTGTCCAACGAGGAGTTGTACAGTTGACCTACACTCCCACAAGAGAACAGGTGGCGAACATCCTCACCAAGGCCCTAGGAAGAACAAAGTTCGTTTATTTCAGGGAGAAGATGGCGATGGTAAAGAATCCATTTCAGTACCAGAAATGGATAAGTGTCAGGTGTTGCAGTGCAGCAGTTAGCAGTGTTATGTGCAGCATGGGCAGCATATTGAGAAGGAGATGCAATACAAATGTAGCAGTGGCAGTGGCAAGGTCATGGGCAGCAGTACAGGAAGCAATAGTGCAGATGATGTGGAGCAGCAGGCCAAGCATCAGCACAGATACCAGTGCGGAAGGATCAGTGTTATGTTAAGTAGTGGAGCATTACTAGAGCACATTCCTCACTAACAGGGAGTGTTGATTTGTGGTAGCATCGGATGTGCTCTAGCCATGAAAATTGGTGGAGAGGCTAAAGCACATGAGATCTCCAAAACCCAAAAATTGTTTTGGGAAATTCCATGCGGTTGGAGAGGTATTAAAATAATTAATATTTTTAATGGAGTTCCTAACTCTAAATTTAGGAAAATTAAAATAATAATGGGTATTAATATAAAATTCGGTGAGAAGGTTCTAAATGACGAAGATCAAGCCAAATCTAATCTTAGTCGTTGATTAGGGACTTAATCTCGGTCGTTGAAGACTCAACAGGAAAAGTATAAGAGGAGGCTTGAGGGTCAATTGGAGACACACCAACAGATACTCAGTATCTCAAGGAAAATCGATTCTCAAAGAGAAGGAGATCGATTTTCAGAGATAGAGTTGCAGGGTGGAGGAAGGGGGGGTATTAGCAGTAGTCAGGGGAGCTCAGAAGAAGTGACGTAGGGACACTGAGAGACAGCGCAGAGGGAGACACAAATCAGAGAGACACAGGGATGACGTAGAGAGGGACCAAAGCTGCACAGAGCCATGCAGAATGACGCAATAGAGAAAGGAAGCTCTCTAGGGTGTCAGAAAGTCTCGGAGAAAAGTCTCAGGTGTTTTCTCCCAATGTCTATGTAAATTTTTCTGTAAAAGTGATTGTTGTTGAAGATTAATAAAACCCTCCTCTATTGCACCGATTTTCCCGCATTGGATTTTTCCGGGGACAATTGTCCAAAAATAGTTGTGTTGACGTGATTGATTCTTGTGCATATATTTATTTTTGTATAATGATGTGATATTTGCAAAAGAATTTATTTTAATATTTACTAAAGGGATTTCATAAATAACTTATTGGGAATAATAAGTAGGTGAAATAAATCAGTTACTGCAGTAATATCACGCGACAACCTAAAATATTGTCAAGCAAGTTGGGTCGCAGCTACAAAACCAAATTTTTTACTTTTATTTGCTCATTTTGCTTTGTTAGTCTTGGAGAAGGACGGGGAAGAGCTTTGTGGTGGTTTTCAAGGAGGGATTGAGGATCAAACAACCATTATCATCACCAACCAAAAAAAATTTGTGGATCAAAGATTCAAGAAAAGTGAGACAAACTTCGTTTCTTCCATTAATAGGTATGTTCTTAAAAACCCCTATGTTAATGATTTTTTCATAGATTTAGGGTTATGCTTGCTTGTCTCTTTACCTACTAACATTTTGCTTCTTTGTCTTTTTTCCATTTGCTATGATTTTCATGCCCATGAGCCAATTCAAGGGTTTTCTCCATATTTGGACAACAAGCTTCATTTTTTGAACTTTCTTATGCACCTTCTTATTGCCTTTTTTCATTGCAAATAATGTAGTAAAAAAAATCTTTAAAATGAGGTGGTTGTTATTTTTTGTGTATGGGGGTTTAATGTCAATTCTTTGTTTTTTTGGTGCCCTATATTTGAATTAATCCACTACAAATATGCCAAAGCCCTTGGACCCATTTTGGGAGTATGGGGAACTTGATGGTGGGACAAATCAGGCATATCTAACATGCAAATTGTGTGGGGACAAGATGACAGGAGGGGTTACACGATTGAAATACCATCTGGCTAGACTCCCTAGACATGATGTTGGGATTTGTACGGAATCTAGTGCGGAGGTTATACAAAAATCTCTTGAAGCAATTGATGAAAAAGACAAAAAGAAAGAAGAGGCAGAAAGAAACAAGGTTGAACGTGCAAGTAGATCTTTTGGGATATCTTCTTCTGATTTTGAGGCTGAGGGTAGTGGGAGGGGCTCCACAGTGTCACCTGCTATTGCTAATGTTACTGGGAGTGGGAGGTCATCCTTTTTTGTTCCATGAACCGGACATGGAGCACAACCTTCCATAAAATCAGTTGTTAAAAAACAGAACCAAGAAGCAAAGTTATGGGGAGATGTCTTTTTTGGAGCGACTTACCTCTCAGCATCACCAAAACCAATCCATTTCGGCAGTGAATGTGTGATGTTATTGCTATTGTGCGCCCAGGGTACAAAAGTGCTACATATGACGAGTTGCAGGGGCCAATCCTTCAAACAAAAAAGGAGGACATCAACTCTAGATTAGCGGAGTTGAAAAAGACATTGGAGGTGTTTGGATGCACAATGATGTTTGATGGTAGGACAGATAGGAAGGGTAGGACCCTTCTAAATTTCTTAGCACATTGTCCTAAATGTACCATTTTTATTAAATCAGTGGATGCATCTGCATATATAAAAGATGCAGCAATGGTATGTGAGTTGTTAGATGGGTTCGTCTAGGAGATTGGTGTGGAGAATGTGGTGCAAGTCATAACAAATAATGCAACTAATTATGTGTCTGCTGGCAGGATGCTTATGGAGAGGCATCGCACATTGTTCTGGACTCCATGTGCAACACATTCTATCGATTTGTTGCTTGGGATATGGGGCAACTGTCCTTCATCAAGGAGGTGATCGATATGGCTAGGAGCATCCCCAAGTTTATATATAACCATGCTTTTGTTCTTAGCCTCATGAGGAGATACACTAGAAACAAGGAGTTGCGGCGTCCTGCAATCACACGTTTTTCCACCAACTTTATTACTCTTCAATCTTTGCTTCGATGCCAGTTTGAGTTGAAGCAAATGTTTGTTTCTGATGAGTGGCGTGATTGTAGATACAACAGGAGACAGGATGGGAGAGCCATTGCAAAAATGGTGTACACTGACACATTTTGACAAGGAGTAGAAGAAGTGTGCTCAATTAGTGAACCTATAGTAAAGATTCTGAGATTGGTAGATGGGGAGAAGCCTGCAATGGTTTATTTGTATGAGGCCATGGATAGGACCAAGGAGGCCATTCGTGCTTATGATGCAGACAAGGGTTTTGCTAGGCTTAATATACAGATGATGTTTAGCGATCAATTGATAGTCAATGGATAGGGATGCTTCATCGACCCATTCATGAAGCATCACTCTTCCTCAACCTCGCATTTTCATACAAATGTGGCTTTGATTTTAATGGTGAGGTGATGGAAGGGCTCCATTCTTGTATTCATAGGATGGTACCTGATCCTGAGCTTCATAGCAAAATCAGTCATGAGATACAGTTTTATTGGGATTGTGTTGGCCTATTTGGCTTTGATGATGGTATTTGGGAAAGGACCCTCTTCATGCCACGTTAGTGACAAGTCATGACTCATTAGAATTTTCAATTTAGAATTTACTTATTTATAATTCTAGACTTTTTAAATTCAATTATGTTTTAGTTGAAAGTTTAATTATGTTTTAAGTTTTTAACTTTTTTATTTCTTTATTTTGTTGTAGATATTTGGTGGCGAAGCTATATGGTGCAAAGGCACCAAATTTGCAGAAATTGACCATAAGAATCCTGAGTCAAACCTGTAGCTCTTCAGGGTGTGAGGGCAATTGGAGTGTATTTTCTCAAATACACTCAAAAAAACGCAACAAGTATAACTTTGAGCTTCAACCTTCAGTTGAGCAATTACATTTATTGTAATTTTAATTTATCACCCTCAAGTGTTAAGAGTCAAAACACATTAGTTTTTTTTTACTCTTACAGGTTGGAGTTCTCACGCCTCAATGATTTATTGTATGTGCGTTACAATCTCCGACTTCAAGTGAAGCAAATAGAGAAACCAATGGGTCCAAATGCCATTTCCTCAGACAATATTGATGTATTGTTTCAGTGGAGGGTGGAGTCTGAGGTGCCCATCTTGGAGGAGTCACCTACATGGTTAGAGGAACCATTAGTACAGGGGAAACAAGAGAAGAAGGACTCGGGGCAGGAGCAGCACAAGGAGGAGGAGGAGACTGTGGGAGCATCAGCGTCAACACCATCTGCTATAGATATAGGAGAGCACAACTACATACCCAATAGTGATTATTTGACATTAAGTGCAGGACCAATGCCTTCTGCTGCTAGGGGTAGGCCTAGCAAACAACCCATCATATTTTCCTGTAAAAGGGGGAGAGGGCACTGATCTCAGATAGCTAGCTGCTAGTTTTATTTGTTTTTCTACATATAACTCATGATGATGAGATACTTTTATATATGTGATGTTATTTTGTATTGGTTCTCCACATTTGAGTCCTTGATTGGACAATTATCAGGGATCAACAAGATTTGGTATCGCCTTTGATGTATCATTTTTATTTTACATCCACTACATCATATATATCAGTGCTTTCTTCATATTTATGTGCCAATGTGTTTATTTCATGTTGTTATTGCTTTATATGTTTAAAAATCTGAAAAAAAAAAAATGAATATATTATGCATTTTTTATGTTTGCCGATATTTTCGCCGATATTGCCGAAAAGATGTTTTCATGACCCTTGCCAATATTTTACCGATACCAATATTTTAAACACTGTGTGAAATTTAGTATCACTAATTTGAGACATAGACTTGGTTTCTAATTCTCCAAATTCGGTCCCAACCTTTTCTACTTTATCATCACCCTTATTGGAAACAAAAGACAATTTTACAGACTGGACAAGATCACTATTTTCAACAGAAAGCCCATCAACATTCGGAAGGAGCAAACAACTCTGCAAATGATTATCCTCTTTATCTGTTGCAGGAGATTTATTATCAGGTTCTAATGAGATTCCAACTTCTAAACTGACCTCCATTGCCTCGGCCTTGCCTTTGTCTTTTCCAAGCTCTTATGTCTCTTTCTCAAGCACTTTTATAGCCACATTATGAACCTCTTGCCCAAGTTTTTGTGCTTCCCAATTAACATTCTCTTCAGGAATATCCGATTGTGACACTTCCACCATAGTTTGGTTAGTGCTATGATCTGAGTCAGGTATGGGCATAGACTGTTGTCCACCTGAAGAAGGCATGGTGTTTGTCTTCCCTTCATCCTGCACTTTGATACCAACAAAGGTATTATCTTCTTTAACATTCCTTTCAAATTCCAAATTCATTTGATTAGTGTGCTTGCTGTCGAACTCTGACTTGGACTCTAATGCTTGCTGTGATGTACCAGTCATAGGTCTGTCTGTTGGCAGTGGAGATTGAGTAGGGCCTTGAATGGAGATGGCGCAAAAGTTACATCCCTCAGTTCCATCCCCAGCATAAGAAAGAAGAAGAATGTTTTTTCCTTCTAGGAAACAAGAAGCTTTGGCCAGGTTTTCAATGTCTTTTGTTGGTAAAAGAGATATTATTAATGCATCTCTTCCTTCATTTTCTTGGTCTTCACAACCCTCAACAAAAGATAGAATTTCAAGATCATGAGACACTTGACTCCCAATTCCTTGCACATCCACAGGTTGATTTTGAGTCACATCACTAATAGCTTCCAAGCACTTCTCCAGACCGTTTTCACCTGGGCTGCCTGTTACCTCATGGACAAGTTTCTCCACAGGATTGAAAATTGAAACATTCTGATTTTGATCATCTTGAAAGCAAATAGGGCTGTCAGATTCACCGACTTGAATTTCAGCATTTTTATGCTGCATTACTGGAGAACTTCCCTTTTCAACAATTAGTTTTATGTCAAATGAAGTATGATCAATGTGGATAGATGGTGCATCAGACGCTGCTATATGGGAGGAATCAAACCCTAAAGTCATCACCACCCCCTTTAAATCTTTAAAAGTTTAACCTGATTGTCTGACTCAAAACCTACAGTTGTTAATCCTTCGCTCCAAGTTCTAATTAAATTTTCACCCAAACAATTTTCTTTAGTCTTTGGGCCATTGTCTTTCTGCTCATGGCTCTTTTCTTGTAAAGGCACACTAGTCTCCTGTAAATGTTTATCACTGCCCAGCATGCTCTCCATACCTCCATTCTTTGCTTGCTCATCATCACAGGCCTGTAAAAGACTTTCAGGTAATGCCTTGACGAAATATTTCCAACCTCTTGGGCTCCAACCCTATCTCTGGTACAGGAACCAACCTGGTCTTCTTGAGGACACCTATCCTCTAGGGCTCCAACCCACAGCTTCAATTCTTCAAGATAAGTTTAGTAATTCTTCACGGCTCTCAATATCTTCTGCAATGAGCCCTGACAATATCTACACCTTCAGCACTGCCCTCAAACGATCTCCAAAGCAGTCAACTCATCAATGACAACTTTGTCTTCTCATGAAAGTGTCACCACTGCGCTTCATGTTCCCCAAACTAAATCTCCAAGGTCACCTCATGATGACTTCAATGCATCATGATCTCAAGGGTGCCTCCAAGATCAGCGTCTACAAGTGTCTTCAGATGTCTTCAATAATCCTTCAAGATGTCAACAATAGGTTGCCCCAAGAATTCTCCAAGGTGTTCTAGGATGATATTTCAAGATCTGCTCAAGAATATCCCTAAAACAATTCCAAGCAATACTTCAGAATGCTCCAAAGAAACCTTCAAAGTCAGCTCCAAGGGAAAGGATGTATGCTTTAAGACAGCTCTAGAAAAGTCTTCACAAACAAATCTTCAAGGTCACTTCACAAGTGATCCAAGTGTCTTCAAAAAACTGATCTTCAAAGTCTGAGGTTCCAAGATAGAAATGCCACCAATTCCGAGTCAATGTTCACTGTTCTTGAGCCTTCAATTCTTCACTCCACTATTCATGGGTTCTGAAGGTCTAGAATAAGGCCTCTACCATAGATCCAAGCCTCTTGCAATTGTAAGCCCGTGTCCAAAACTTTATCCACAGGTCCAAGCTTCAGATCTCCATAGAACTGTCCTCACTGGTCTGAAAGTTTGGAACAAGGTCTTTACCACAGATCTTTACAAGCTGTCTGAATCACTGAATTAAATGCTCTAGAGTGGCCACAAAATAGGCCGAAATTGCAGGCCTGAGGTGGCTGCCCACAGGGCTGAAATTGCAGGCCTGAGGTGGCTGCCCACAGGGCCAAAATTGCAAGCTTGAAGTGCTGTCCGAAATTGCAGGCTGTAACAGGATTGTAATCCGAGCTAAAAAGGTCACAGATCTGAGTTTTTAAGTGTATTCTCTGCAATCCGAGCTGTTGTAGGGTAGACACCTGTCTGAGCCAAAATCTGGTCATTGTTCTAAGGTCTGAGCTGCAGAGGTGACAGTCCACGAGTTTCTGCAATTCTGTCCACAAGCTATAATCCAAGCTTGAGAAGGGTAGCCAAATGAATTGCCAACAGTTTTGTCTTCAACAAATTCAAGCACCGAGCTCCCTCTGTCCACTGGTTTAAGGACTGTAACTATATATTGTTCTTGAGCTAGAAGAATAAAGGAAATTTTGCCCCAAACTGTAATTTTTAATCCTCCTCGGCCTCTGTCCTGCTCCTGTGATTTCTCTCTGAAATGATCACCGAATTTTTTTTTATGGTGAAATGAAGTGTTTAACGTCATATTTATACACATTTTGTTTTTTGACGAAGAGTCACGTCTATTGGCCAAGGGACATGAGCCTACAAGTCAGCTTAGGTCGGCTAGGATAAAATGTATATTTTATCATCTTAAAAAATCATTTTCTCACAAACTAGGAAGAGTCAGAGGACGAGCGATAGCTCGTTGGAAAGAGGAAAAAGTCCTCTACAAGCTTATGCCAAGTTCATCCTTTAATAAGGTCATTTTATCATCATAAAAATTATTTTTGTGAACTGTCATCATTATTTTTCAATGGCAGCCTTTAGGATTTTATCTTTATGTTTTAGGCATTCAATTTTTAGGGCTCCTTCATCATAGACTTAGGCCATTAAGCTTATTAGGATTAGGGCTTCTTCATGACCTTCAACAATCATCATTATCATGAGTCAAGGCATTTAGGCTTTGGGGCTTCTTCATCAAGAACAAGGATATCATATAGCTAGGGTTTCATTAATGAATATGGTTAATGCTATGGCATACAAGGTAAAGGCTCTTTTACATGGGTTCTTTATTTGTGAGGGCTATGGCATTCTCACCTAGGCTAGAACATCATATAGCAAGCATTAGTTCTAGGGCTTGCAACAAGAATTTAGGACTAGGGCATTATGATCAATAATCAAGAGTTATCCAGAGCTAGGGTTTCATGGGCATCTAGGGCAACATCACACATCACAAGAATATTTGCCATCTCCAACAATGCCATATTGACATCAATGACAACCTTGACCAACATCCTGTTGAGTATCCTTTGTTGCACATTTCCATGCATGGCCTTCATTTATTTCTCCAAATATTGGATCTGGTTGATCGCATTCCTTCTCTTTCGGGGGATACAGCCATGTCCATGCTTTCATCTTTGCTTCAACCTTTCTTATACCTTGTTTTTCAAGCTTGGGCTTATGATCAGTATCACTTGAATTGTTTTTCTTGCCACTATTCCAAAAGTTGTCCCATTTCATTTTTCTTAGATGTTGTGGAAATTTGTTAAATTCTTATAATCTTTTGATATTTTCTGTTTGTTGCTCTTCCAGCCTCCTCCAAGACCCTGCTTGCTGCTCCCAAAACTCTGCATACTTTTCGCAAAAAATTGCTTTCGGTGGTTCCAATTTTCAATTTTTCAAATACCATCCAGGCTGGCATGACTTCTACTCTGATACCATTGTAAGGATCCAACAAGATTTTTCCCTAGGTTTTCTCAGACAACTAGGGTTTTCAAATAAACTTTATTTTACTGTTCAAAAAGAAATTACCATTCTAGCATATTGTAATCTTCAATAAGCAATTTTGCCAAAATTTTGTCCAACCAGTACAAGATTAATTATCGACTAATTCACCAATAATAATATAACCCCATACTGACCAAGTAAAATAGTTCGCTTCAGTGTAACAATTCGAATTCAACAGAGGTAGAAAGTAGTTCGCTACTTCTAATCAAACAACAAAACTACATTGTTTTGAATTACATAGACATTCCAGAATTAATTCCACTTCAGGAGACGTAGTTATTCTGCTTTAGGAAACGAGCTTTTTCAAGAATTTTGCATAGATCCAGTGATTGATGGGCTTCAGGATTACTGCGGACTGCCCCAAGAATTGCCCTCGCTTACTACCGTAGGATAGTTGTGCAACCTACAGGAGTATTGTCTAGGACAAATATGATGATGATCTCAAGAGGTCCGATATGTTTTCAATGAATATTTACCTTATGCCTCAGTCAGGCCCATATTACCTTTAGACAATGTTCGGTGGGTTATTCCAAAGAATTTCGACCTATTGGGAGAGATCCACTAGGACAAGCCCACACAACCCAAAATTCAGTATTCCCCTTGTGCATTTACTAGAAGGTCAGAACCTTAGATTCGTACCCATGTATAAGTGTCTTCGCATGTCTTGTCCCTCACCAATAATGTCTTGCCACGTCTTAGATGATTTCCTAGTGATTCGAATCTGCCTCAGGTTTCCATGTTACTGGCCGAGAAGATTCATTCGGAGTTTAGACTAGTTGGCTCACCCTCCGAATCCCCTACGAAACCTTGAATCTGTCACGAAATTTCTGTAGGAAACTTCGATTATCACAGTGCAGTGATAATTTCACAAGAACCTTTGTCTTTGCTAGAATTTGTCCTTCGCTTGGCCCAAAATACTCTTCTACTTCAAAAAGTAGTGCTTCTATACGACATAGAGTAGCTCGTAAGCCCTCAATGTAGGTATGTTCCAGAATTTTGCTTCTATTTGCCTTCCAACCAGACTCGCTGACCTCAGGGATGGATTCGACTGCTTCTTACTTCAGGTACTGTCTTGGGTAGAATTCGTTTGATAATCCTCCACTGTCCAGAAATATTCTACCAATAATCTATCAACTAAGGTGGAATCTTTCACCACCCAAGTTGATAAGAGGAAAGGGGTCTTAAAACCCTCAGAGCCTCAAGCTCAAGAAAAACGGAGATAAATTGATCCACAATGATGCTCCAAAATGAATTCATCCCTCTCATATTTATAGATTTCTTAGAAGGGTCTCCTTCTTCTAAAATGATTGAGGAAACTTTACTCCAAGCCCCAATTTTGGGTTTCTTTACCCAGCCTCCCCAAAACTTGCCCAATAGTGGGAATTTTGGGGTTTTTCCCCTTTATGGAAGACTATAGCCTACAGGGATTGATAGGTTATTTCATCCCTTGGACAATTAATTTCTCAGGAACATTACATTCAATATGGAGTGCACAGCACAAGTTTCAGTGAGGGAGACAAGAGTGGCAGTGAACAATCAAGACAAGGAATGTCAAGATAAGAAACGCTCGAGAAAAAATAGCAATTCTGACATGCGGAGATGGCAGAGAACCGGTTGAACAACGTGCCAAAATGGAGAAAAAAGGAGTTACAATGAGGGATACAGGAAACCTAATGCTTCTAAGCCTAGTTTTCATTGACTTTTGTAGCTATGGTCGGTCTTCATAATTAAAATTTTTAGCCCTCCAAATATATGTAATAGTAAATATAAGACATGTTCTACATGTCAGCTTCAAGAGAAAAATTTTGATTTCTGAATTTTGAATTTTGGCTCCAAGAAAGCCAAGTCAGCCCCAGTTGAAGGGGCACCCATTCGACCACCCAGAACACTATATATACATCACTCATCCTCCTCCACAAGAGACAATTCAGATCTCACAAGACAAGATATCCTCTACTCATCTAAGCAAAGGAGACAAGATGCCGAAAGCCGAGTTTCTGAAGCAGACGCATAAAGATGAGTTTCTGAAGTAGATGCAGAAAGCCAAGTTTCTTAAGCAGACGCAGAAAGCCGAGTTTCTGAAGCAGACGCAGAAAGACGAGTGTCTGGGCAGTTTTTGGGCATAGAAGAAGGTCTAATTTCGGCCTAGGCCGATCAGGCAGGCCCAAGTTTGTTGGGCAGATTGGAGACTTGGCAAGAGGGAAGTTTGACCAGGTCTGACCGCAGTTGTATCGCTGGTCAGTTTGACCTTTGTATCTCTTGTTGAACTGAAGAATTTCTCTAAGGAAAAGGTTGTTGGGTTTTTCCCAAAAGTGGGTTTTCCCAAGGTAAATCTTGTGTTATCTTTGTGCATTGTGATCTCTACTGTCCTACTGCTTTTATCGTTGAATTTCTAAAGTGTAATTGCTTAATGATGAATTGGAAGTGCTAAAATAATATCTACATAATTGGAAGTAATTATCAGTTTTCAGAAATTAGTGCTAGTATCTATTGCACTTGAAAAATCAACGGTTTTGATATCACTGTTAGACTCACGAGACTAAAACACAAATTTATGATAAGCATGATATGTATATTATTAATAAGATATACATATAAATACACATATTTCTGACAAATGGGTTAATATTCCAAGAGGTCTCTTGTTACTATTGGCATTCACTTCAAGCTTTTCGCCTTCCTCTCAAGTGAATAAGCCAAATTTACATAACCCAAGAGGATTATGTTTCTAACAGTAAACATGTCATAAGTAGTTCAAGATAACTTCTAGTAACCACTTGGCAAAAGTAGGAAATAATAGCATCTTGTAATTTCACTTAAATAAATAAAAGTGAAAGTCAAACTTCCTATATTCCCCCAATGTTAAAAATCCAAATGAAAAATTCTATAGATTCTAGTATATTAGTGACTTAGATTTGGTTTAATCTTAGCCATACACCTCATTGTTGAGATAGAGTGGTTGCCAGGATTAAGAAGATTACTTGGTAAGATTTGGGAAATTAGTTGCTAGGATTATGGAAATTAGTTATCTCTCTCCAAAGCATAAATAGGATAAGATGGGAGAAGTCGACTACACACTTTTTGTACACCAAGAAGACTCGGGAGGTCAGAGAAAGATCAATTGAGCACATCCAAAGCATAGGAGAGTAGCTGAGTTCAAGAAGCAGGCCAAAGTACAGTCCATACAGTTGTACAGATTATGTATGAACCTATCCGTACAATCATAGAGATAGGGTTCAGGCAGGCAGATTCTCAGTTGTCCAGCAGGCAAAATTACCACATTAAATGCAGATCTGATTTTTCAGTGTATTGTACAGCTATTAGTTAGACAACTTGTGAAGCTTTCATTGTAAGCTTGGAATATTTAAATGAAAAATGATTTGAAGAGGTAACTATCTTTGTATTGTAATTATGTTTTTGTTGTTCATTTTCCAACTATATATGTCATTGTTGCATGTTCAGAAATACTTATTTCTGTGCTTAAATACATTCAGATCTGATTTTTTTAATTAAGAATAACATAGGACAGCAGTCACCTGGAGCTTGAAAACTAACATCTGGATACCCCAGGCACACTAGCCTTGAAGGTTCCACCTTTAGATGAAGTTGACCTAGACCACATGATGGGAGGAAACTTCCTCAAGTTTCTTGCTCGCCTTCATTATTGCTAATTATGGCCTAGAAGAGTGTGCCCTACATGAGCATAATATGCTATTTTGAGCTCTAGTTCCCTTCAGTTAACTCCAGTTCATAGTGGGCTGCTATCTTGAGAACTTTTCTGTGTATAAATGTTCTATCCTTGTGCCAAGGCATGCTTAATGTGGAACCTTCCTTTGCCCTATTTTTGGTAATCTTCGTGCTATTCTTATCCTAGTGGTTTGCCCTATTTTTGGTAATCTTCATGCTATTCTTATCCTAGTGAAAGGTGTCCTGATTACAGATTATTTTGCTATCTTTAAATTACCTAGTAGTTTGATTGATAGTCTTTCTTACTACTATTTTCAGAGATTTCCTTATTTACAGGAATTCTAAATTGGATACTAGGGCACACCTCGTAGGGAGACTTCCATTGCCTTATTTAGGGTCTTTTGCATGCTATATTTGACCTAGGAGATGTGCACCGCCTTTTAAGCTTGAAATTGTTGACTTTTAGATGATGCACACTACAGTCTCCAGCTATTTTTACCTTGTTTCATTCTAAGTTAAGAGTTGACTTGTTTTAAGTAAAAACCATTTTTTTCCTTGGGAGAATTTGCCCTAGAGGATTTTGCTCACTTCATCGTACATTATTCCACTTTGAGGCACATTACTTGGATCTTTAATTGGAGGCCAGAGTTTCATTTTCAGGACGTTGATCCATTCAAAGTGGGATTTTCCCTTCTTGTCCTATTCTTTGCATGCTGGAGTTCTATCTTCGCACTTTTCTTGGAGCTAGGGTGCACTTATGGAGGCTTATGTTTGGTGGGATCTTAGCTAGTTTGGGCATCCTTCTTCTCTCTCTCATGCATGACTCTTTTGTTTGACTACTCACTATTTTTATCTTTTCTATTCAGAGAGATGATCTTTGTACACCCCAAAGCTCAATCTACAAGTGTTGGTAGATTAGTGAGGATTCACATTGATTGTTTTGCTCAAATTCTCGTCTTCATCCCATTCTTCTTATTTGAGTGAGTGAGAGCACACTAAACTAGTCACTGAGAGTTAGAGGTCACTCTCATCATGTCCATGTGATTCCATCCTTGGACTTGGAGAGAGAAGGTACTTTGGAATCAATTTGACATCCCCTGGAATGCTTTGAAGTTGAAGCCAATATCTCTAAACATTGTACACAAAGCTTTGGAATAAAGGTACTTTCTTATTTAGTGGCTAAATTTCAATTGTTCAAATGTTTAAATATTTGTTTTACTTGAATATTCCGAAGCAACATTGGGAATTGCTCCCAATTAATTGATTTTATACTCCAACCCCAGAATTCAAGCCTTGTGGTCACAGATATTCCAAACCTTAAGTTTGCTGTTCTCCTGCACATATGTGCTTTAACAGTACTGATTTAAGGTGAATTTAAGGCAGATTTGCATGGATTCCAAGGAAGAATTTGTTATTTCAATGTAAATCAGCATTGTACTTACTCTCCAGGCTTATTATACACAGAAAATTTACTTCTGACTTTTACATAACAGCAAGTTATTTTAAGCCCCGAGGGTTTGCTAAATCAATTGGTAACACGGTTTCCAGGACATTGCTAATATTCCAACATTCCTAATATCGGTAATGTAGTTCAGATTAAAATACCTGGATAGCAACTAGATGAATTATGACCATTCATTGCTTTCTTAATAAGCACAATAGCCAAATAAATTGCTCCTGCAACTTGCATTGCCATTACAAGTATTCCAAATCTACTCCACCAAAGCCAACGTTTGTATGTGATCTGTACCAAAGAAATGCAATACATGAGATGAAATGAGTTTTGATTGAGATAGACCATTTGTATTTTCAGATTTGTTGAACCAAATCCAAGAAACCAACCAAGCAAAGTATCTTGCAATTGCCCCTTGTAGTGCAAACATATGCCGATAAAATGTGTAATGCTAAAATGTTGTAGTGTAGTTTGTGGTTCGGATCTATAATTATAGTTCTAAGTTGGAAAGCCATATTTCATGAACAACTGGTATATCCCGTTGTTAAATTGCATCCATCTTTGCACTAAACTCTCAAGATAATATATATTACATTTTAGTAAATAATGAGATTATTTAATGACATAACAGACACAAAAGTAGCTTTTATTTCATGTCACGTCAAATTCAATCATAAATACTAAAATACATATGTATAACAACCTCCGAAAACTAGGCAGTGGGCCCTTGAATGATCGAAGATGAAGACGTAGTAATGATGTTATTTGCTTTGACATTCGAAGGGGATGTTAGGGATTGGTACATTAGCCTTCCCCCAGCTAGTATCAGTGACTTTGACCAATTTGAAGACCTCTTCAAGAAAAGGTGGGCCACAGATGCTAATGGAAACATTGTCATTGAAAAGTTCTACCATTTACAAAAGAAATCAGATGAAGATATTAGAACTTTCATCCAAGTATTTGATAGGATTGTTAGGGATATCCCTGATCGCCTCAAGCCTATTGATGCCCAAATCCTTGAAAAGTTCATCAAAGCAGTCCAAGGCCACCTAACATATCAACTTAGAGATAAGAAGCCTAAAACTCTTGCTGAAGCGAAGGAAATGGCCATTGAAATCGAACAAAATCTAAATGTTGCTCATATTGAAATGTTCAATTTTCCTAGAGCTAAGGTTGAAACTAAAAAGAGGAAGGCCAAGTAGCAAGTTGAAAAAACATTAGTCATCATGTGCAAGAAACTTGAAAAACTGCCTGATGACGCGAATGCTAAGGATGGGATGTATAAGAATAAGTTTACCACTCTAGAAAAAGGGCAAAGATCTGCTTTCTCTTCGAAAAACAAGGTCTTCGTCAAGAAACATAATGAAGAAGGAAAGCAGGTTCAACCAAATGTCCCTAATACTTTAGCCCCAACCAATGCAATGGAACAAGGGGACTCATCTTCCGAAGAATATCAAAGTGATAGTTCTAGTGAAGAAAGTGAAGATGAGGAGGGTGGTGAGCAAATGAATGTAGTCAATGAATCCCAAGCTTTCAACATCATATTAGGTGGCACATATACTCATCCTCAAATTAGTGAAGTAAAACTTAAGGAAGAACAAGATGAACCTATATTGAATACAGAGGATAGTGGAAGGTTTAAGGGATTGCAATATTCTAGGAAGAATGACAAAGGATCTTCCTCAAGCTCTAAGACATCAAAGGAGAAGGATCTTCCTCCTAAGGAACCCCCAAAGAAAGATCCCCCTAGGAAAGATAACATCAAAAAGTACCCTCCTAAAGGGGAGCCCAAGTAAAGAAGTAGAGTTAGACATTGATGTGAGCGTTGCTGTGAGTAAAATGAGTATGCAGGTTCCCATAAAGGAGATTGTGAAGATCCCATCCCAAAGAAGGCAAGTAAAGAAAGCTTTGGGGCTTGATGAAGATGACCCACCTATTATGTTGCAAAACATCCATTTTACTAAAACCAATCCCAGCCATGAACCATTCCTATTGACCTTAAACATAAATAACCTTCTTCTCCACAATTGCATGTTGGATTCAAGGGCTTCTACAAATATTATGCCACTTAAGGTCATGAAACAACTCAAGTTGAATATCACCCGGCGTTATAAGAATGTATGTGGGTTTGATTCTAGATCCATTCCCGTTAAGGGCCTTATCAAAAGACCTCAAGTAGCATTAGCTATAAATGAAGACATATCTTTGCTCATGGACGTTGTTGTTATTGACATACCTAATGTGTGGGGAATGTTGTTATCTAGAAAATGGGGTGCTTCTCTAGGTGGACAACTTCAAATGGATTTATCTTACACCGTCATTCCTCAGTCTGATGGCACCCCATTCATCCTTTATAGGGAACTCCAATTTCCGACTCATGTTGAGGACCTTGGTCTCCTCCCATATCCCAATAAGCTTTCTAAGCTCGAGGACTCAAACGCCCTTGCCACTCATCCTCCCCAAGAAGTTTATCTCCTTAAAAGGCCTAACCCTAAAGAGAATAAGCCTAAAAGGAAGTGGGTGCAAAAATCTAAGAGAGAATTTAAGGTTCGGGAAGTAGTGTTGGTTGACAAAAACCCTGTGCCTATCAAGATCCATGGTAAGGTTGGTGAGGGATACTATTACATAGCAAGACTTGATGACGATCTTTGGCCTAACCCCATCAAGGCTAGTCATATTACCACTTTCTTGGATACTTGACATTGTACATTATGTATGTTAGAGTAGGATGCATTTGCATTTTGATTTTGCATAGCTACTATCTAAATATCATGTTCTCATGCTAGAATAGGTGGATTTAGATTAGATTTGCATCATAGAATAGATTTTCCTTTCGGTATGGTTTTTATTATTTGATGAAAACATGGGCGATAAAAGGACACCCAAGATAGATGCTTCCAACATTGTTTGTGATGTGCAGGATACAGGTCTACGGTCCCAAAGGATTGTTGGTGTTCTCATGACCTCCTGTTTGAGTAAATGGTTCGTGCACTCTCCAGTGAGCTCATGTCCCAGTTGGAGCCAGATGTTACCCACCAAAAGTGGGTGACCCCATATGAGAATTTTTCTCCTGGATATGTCTTCAGCGAGCAACACCTGACAGCCACCAATGTAGTCGATGTATTGTGCCATTTGATCTCCGCTCCCTGAGCCAATCATATGTCCCCTTGCCCATCTGTCGAGAGCATATGTTTGAAGGTGGGCAGTCCGATCCTAAAGGTATTTTTTCTTTGTGCAATCATATTTTTCTGCTTGTTTTTCCTTGGGCACTTTAGGCATGGATTATTGGGTGACTTCAAAGAAGGAAGGGATTTGACTGTAGTTTTGTTCCTTCACCTTAAATGGGGGGTTAATCCTCAATACTAGTCCGGTGGGATCTCCCCTATTGGCTTACAAATTTAGGAAGGGCACTACTTGGGAAACCCCGATTTCGGTAGCGCGGTCTTGTTTTCCTATTTCTCAATTTTCACTCCCCTCCGCACATTACCAGCCCTATTTCATCATCTTCCCTCTCTAGGTCCACATGACCACTAGGTCCACAAGGCACTGGTACACCCCCCTCCCCTTGTCCACATTTTTGGGTCAGGCCTCGAAATGTTGCTCGGAGGTTGGTGCAGCTAGGAAAAAAAGGTTAAAAGCATATCATGGCCACAAGCAAGAAACAAAAGAAACGAACATTGTTAAATGCAAAAGATGGTCGGGACATTATATTAGCAGGTGGACAAAAGCCAAACATGAGCTCTACCCCTCATTATGGCCATCACCCTAGTTCCTAGGGCCCCATGAGTGCCCCCACATCATTAAGGAACCCATGCACGTCCCAACCCCTGGCAGGCGATAAACTGCATCACCTTAAGGGGTAATAATTGCTTATATCATACACAGCATGATCTCATCTCCTGGAGCCCCAAGCAGTAATACAAAGAAAAATCAAGAAAAGGCAAAGGAAAATGAAGAAGGGTGGAAAAACAAAGGTCGGGATAACTCATGTATCCACAATTGCTCCCTCCTACATCTATACACCTAAATATGTGGACATCCCTCATCATTACCATCCTTGAACCCATGGCATTTGGCTTTAAGACCCCTGTGTCTCTTTCCATCTCATCACTATTCACATGACCCCTATCAATTGAAGGATATACCTTGGACCTATCTTTCCCCTTAGGGGTTGGGAACACCGAATAGGGTTGTTTATTAGCCACTCCTACCTAGGGAGGTATCATTATTACAAGCTTAAAGCCCCAAATTTGGAAGGGAAGTCCATTATGAAGTCTCAATGTGCCCTTGATTAACAAGCTTGTCTCACTTAGATGCACTAATGAATTATTGTAACTGAAGGTGAGGAAGCACACTGGATCTTATATGTACTTGGCAGGAGGTTTCATCATGGGCTGAGCAACTTAATTGGGGCCCAAGCCCACCAGAAGATCATATTGACACCCCTAGGGGATGCGTTGAGAGTCATGGGACTCCATCATGTGTTAGAGCATCATTTCATGCCATGGGCACCCTCAGCACCTTCATCAGTTTATTCATTGCCCCACATTATTCGTGAGATGATGCACTTGGACTAACGTGCCCCAGTCGGCTTAGCATGATCATGGCAGTTGATCCGAGGCCCAGAGGAGGTTTGTCTCACCCTTGAGACATGTGAGGGCAGACAACATCATCAGAATCCTCATTTGGAGCATTGTACAGGCTTTTCTTTCATCTGCAGACCCATGAGACCAGCAGTTGTGCCCCAAACCCACTTTGGGGCCCCACATGATGACTTGCATGGAAAATTAGGGGTCATCCCCTAATTCATCTTTATTGGAGCCCTCTCTCTCATCATGGCACTTAGAGGACTCAACATGGCCCTCCAACGGCCCTACATCATCATGACATCATCAACTCAGCTTGCATATGGATGGCTTATTCATAACTTGTGATAGCTACTTGGTCGGCTTGTGACCAAGACTTGTTTTTAGCACATTATTTTATAATTTTGGGGGCTCATTAGGCTAATTCGATTTAGAGAGACTCATATAAATAGAAGTGAGTCTCATTTGTGAGAACTCATCATCATCACTTGGGATTTTCGGCCCTCTTAAGCAACTTCACACTTTTTCTCTTGGATCTTTTGGAGTATCTTGGATGCACTATGATATTTGGAGTTGATTTTTTATCTTGTCTTGGAGCTACTTCTTGAATATGGATGGATATATTGCATGGCTATTTTGTAAGTGCTCTTGTTGATGAAATCTTTCTTTGCAAATTGTCTAATGTATGTAATTGTTGCAACTAGAGTAAATGCTATTGTGCCCTAATTTCGTTGAAGATAATTTTGAAAGCTATTTGGTTGGCTCTTGCATATATTATTCATGGTATAGCATGTAATGAATGTTGGTAGTGATGAAATGTTATTTTTCTTCATGAAACTCCATATTCTAATAGTAGGTAATTATTGAAAGGTCATAGCTAGGGCATCATCATTTGACCTCCTTGGCGACAAATTTGGCTTATCTAACGAATTTAGTACTCCATAAACCCAAGGAAGAATGCACTGTCCTAGGTCGTTTGGTGATCAACTTCTCTTTCCTCCTTTTCTTCTCCCAAAATTTTCGGCCCCTTTTCCTAAGACGGCGAGCTAGGGCATCAAACAAAATCTATTAGAGAGTGAATTTCCGAATTTCGCTTAGACAGGAATCTTCCTTGAGGTTTTGTCTAGAGAATCTCCAATTTTAGTGGATTTCTCATGGTTATCTGTCCATAAATACATGTGCCCTAGAAGGGAAACCTAGCTTGTATTTCCTTGGATAGGTGGCTTTCTTGAGGGTTGTATGAGCATAGTATTCGTTGGAATAAATCTCAAGAAACCCTTTCTCCTCCCTTGCCTTGACCTAGTGAGTACCTTGGAAGCATTTCTTCCCACGATCATTCATAAAACCCTAGGTCTAGCGCAAGTTTTCCTTAGGTCTCTCAAAGAGAGCGAAGAGCCATTGGAAGTGTCAAATCATCACATAGAGCTTCTTTGAGAGGTCCTACCTCATCTCCTAGAGTCTTAACCTTAGGAATACCTATTATCATCGTCTTATCTAAAACCTTAAGTCTTGATCTCTTCATCTTAAAACTTTTCCTAGAGAGCATGTTAGCTTCCTTGATGCATTGAGCCATTGTTGTGTCTCACCTCGAATGGGCTTGGTGGAATCACTTCATACCTAAATCATTGATCTATCCATCCTAAGTGATTCCCTTCCTATCGAGACTCCTCCCATCGGTGAAAGTCCATAAAGAGCAGGGGACCTTGACTAAGGTGACAGTGGGTCATTGTCCCATTGTTGTCACTTAGTCTAGTAGTTGTCCCTTAGGTTTCCCTTCCTTAGGGCCCTACTAGATTGTGTGGTAACAATTACTCTTGATGAAATCAGACATCCCACTATGCAGAGACAACCAAGAACCAACTCATATAGGCACGTGATAGCAATTAGTAGGGTTTTGAAGATGACAATGTCTCTAAGCCTCTAAAATAGGGCTTCAGTGACACAGGGTCAAAAGCTTTCCAAAAATCTACAAAGCAACAATAGACTTTCAAACAACAATGTCATGCCTCCTCAATGATGGCCTGGAAGGTAAAGATGCGATCAATTATGAAGAGGTAGGCTCTAAAGCCCAGTCTTGTTTGTTTTTATTTTTTTCTTGTGTTGTAAACTAGTATATTTTCTATGTTGAATGCTTGAATGTTTTCTTCTCCTACTCTTTCTCATATCTCCTTCTCCATCATTCTATTGCAGGTAGCAAGTCATTCTCAAGATTCAACAAGCATGATGGGTATGTCAATGTGATTTATACTTTTGGTTCCATTTTTATTATAATGGTGGCGTTAGGAAGTAGAAATATCATGGATGATGAGGAAGAAGTAAGAACTAGAAGCAAGCAACACATACCATAAGAGGAGGAAAAAATGGAAGGGGATGATGAAGATCACGAAACTAACAATGATGATAGGCAAAAAGCCAAACAAACTTTAACACACTTGTGGAAGTATGTGACAAAGCTTGGGGGGGGTAAAGGGGGACAGAGCCATACAATTTATATGCCCCTATTGTTATAAAACTTACAGAGGATCATATACTCATGTATGAAAGAATCTCTACAGGATTATGCCATGGGATGAAGGTAAGACTATAGGAGTTAAAACTTGTGAGTGCCAAAGAAAGATAAAACAAACACAGGAAGGAAACGCAGACACAGAAAACAAATCCAAAAAGTCAAGGGTTGAATCTGGAACCTCAAACTCACAATAACGTTTAGTGATTGATCCCCATTCCCCCATGCTAGTGGATTCTTGCATATGCATATGGGCTATAGAACAATATCAAATTTCCTTGACAAAAGTTGTAGGGAAGACACGGATGGAAAAATATGCAAGTTTCTCTATGCATGTGGCCTAGCATTCAAAGTTCTTTGCTGACTCTATTGGCATGAAATTGTACAAACCATCAATGGTGCCTCTAAAGGATATAGGAGCCCCAAGTATGACAAAGCCACAACCATGGGACTTGACAAGGAAACAGCCAATATCGATAGTGCTCTGGAACAATTTCTGAATGATTGGACCAACTATAAGGTATTCATTGTATCTAATGGTTGGGAAAATGTTAAAATCGGGCCATTGATAAATATTCTTGGTGTCTTTGCTAGTGGTGTAGTCTTTCTTTCATCCCATGACTACTCAAATCATTACAAGAATGGTATTAATATTGCAAAACCCTTAATTATCCATTTTCCCTATACAACTGCGTGCAACTCAAACCCAGTGAAGTGTGTTCTAAGCTATAGTCGGTATCCAGCCAAGCTGCTCCTGGGCTAACCATGGCTTGTCTCAACAACTTGTCATCATCCTCCACCCTTGTCCAATGTCCAACATCATCTTGTTTTCCCAACATCTAGCAAGCCTTGGAGAGGAGTACCCTACAAGGCTATCACTAGAATAAGAGACAATAATGGGGTAATGGCCCACTGTCACCACAGCCAAAACCCCCTACTCTTTATCAATTTTCACAATGGGAGGAGTCGATATAAGGTCACCTAAAAGAGGTATTCTAGATATGACCAAGAGGCTTCTAAGGGAGAGGCTCAGCTTAAGTACAAGGCTCCAATCAACAACTGAAGGCAATTCGCTTTCATAAGAGAGGTCGAATTTGTATCACACAAGACCTAGGACTTGGTTAGTAGGTCGAGAGTTGGGATGGCCAAAGGTCAAGGTATAGAGAAAGGCTTTCCCATAAGGTATTTTAGCAAGGATATGGCACATGAAACCCTCAATAAGCTCCCAAGTTGAAGCTAAAACCAAACTAGGGTTTTACCCTAGGGCAAGGAAATTTATGGACAATTGGAATGAATGCCTAACAAAGTGAGTGATTTTGTGGCAACCACCCTACCCCTGATATTTAGACTTTCAAGAGCCAAAATTTTCCTTCCTAGCCAATTCGCACTAGACCCTATGTGGTCACTTAGCCTTAAGATGGCCAAATTAGGTAGAGAGAAAGAAAGAGAAAAGCTTATGGATAAATTTTGATTTGATCACTAGCAAAGGATGGGCAGTGCCTAGTTCTAGGGTTGATGGAGTCTATGGGATCTTTAAGTTGGCTAAAACTTGCAAAGGAGTAAGGATATTTTGATGCCCTAGCATCAAAACCCTAACTATTACCTTTGCGAGGGATTGAAAGTCACCTGGAAGAGCTAAAGTAAGATCACCAAGGGGATTGTCATTCACATATCATACTATGATAGTGCATGCAATAATATGACCTAGCTTCCATAAAATTGATCTTCAATCAAATTAGGGCACAAAATTTTAACCTAGATCACCAATTTATTCCATACATTAGATATGAAATAGAAATTTTCAATAAAAAAGCACTTACAAGATAATATCCATGAACAATCCAATCATCAATCCAAGATAACTTCTCCAAAGACATGACAGCTGATATTTTTCTTGGATTCCTCTCTCCGAGAGGTGTAGGATTGATCTAAAGATCATTCGATTCTGACATGTACAAATGAAGTTATGAATTTATTTTAATTATGGTCAAAATGTCAAGGTTGGCTAGCAAACTTATGTAGGCTCAGAAGCCCAACAGTCACGTCTATTCATCCTCAACATTGCATATAAATAGAAGGTGACTTAGCCTCATTTGGACACACTCATCTTCACACTTCTCTCTCTCTCTCTCCTCATTGATTGGGTACGGATTTCTGGGCCTCTCTCTCTCCACACGTCCGAAATTTCAGGAGGCCGAAATTTCAGGAGACCAAATTTTTGGACACTTCGACCAACGTTGACTATAGCTAGGGCTGACCGCAGGTGGGATATTTGACCAGATTTTGACACGGTTGTTTTTGGGTTGTTTTGAGGGTTGATTCATCTTGTTGTTTGGAGGCCGAAGTTGACTGAAGTTGACCAATTTATTGAGGGTCAATCTGCCCTGTTGACCAGCGTTGACTTTTCTGGTTAGGGCTCTTTTACTGCTGTTATAAATTATCAAATTTGTAAATTGAACTATCTCTCTCTGTTGAACTATTGAAGACTATAAGAAGAATCGATCAAGGGTTTCCCCACATTGGGGTCTGTCCGTGGCTGGTGCCACGTCTTGTGTCCTCTTGTCTTGGCTTGTCTTCAACTGTTTATGTTTATGTTCTATCTGCATTTTACTATCATGTTGATGTGATTGCTAATCTGAATATTGATACTGGGCTAATAAAGAAATTGAAGTAAAATTGCTCTAAAGCATAGAACATACCATTGTTGCCTAAAATTAACATGGTATCAGAGTTGAGGTGAAGACAAAGCCCAAGTAAGAGTGAAAGAGAAATCACCAAAGACAGTTGGACAAGGACAAAAGGTTCAATGGGTTCCTCATCCTACTTCCCAGCTGAAGACAAGCTCCATGATAAATTTGACTATCATGGATGGAAGATGTCTCTTGATTTGACCTTGGAAGAAAAAGAAGTGATGGACTATGTGCAGGGTAAAATCCCTGAACCTCCTTCAAATGCACCGGTTGCTGCGAAGACCAAGTACAATAGGGCTGAAGTCAAAGCAAAGAAGATTATCAAGGATTCCATTGACAAGCATCTAGTGGCCTACATCTCCAAATTGAAGACCTCCAAGGAGATCTACAACAGGTTGGTCGACATGTTCAAGGTTAGTAATGCTAATCAAATTCTATTTCTCAAGAATAAGTTGAAGGATATTAAGAAGGGCAAGGACGAGGATATTCAATCCTATTTCTTGAGGATTACTGAGATCAAGAATGATCTACTCTCGATTGGAGAAGTCATTCCTGACAAGGAACTTACTCTCACCACCCTTGGAGGACTCCCACCTGAGTGGTATGTATTTAGAACCACCGTCCTCAACAATGATCGAATTCCAGGGTTTGAAGAATTGATGTCGAGATGCATTCAAGAAGAAACAAGAATGGTGGAGCAAGAAATGCCTTCTAATAGAAGCAACCCCACTGCATTCTCCGTTCACGCCAAAAGGAAAAATAATGCAGGGTCTAAAGGTCATTTCCATGGAAATCTTGGATCTTAGGGAGGAAGAAAGGGCAGGTGCTTTGTTTGCAATAAGTTTAGCCACTATGCAAGGGAGTGTCCAAATAGAAGGGACACATCGCATGATGATGATCACAATCATTCCAGGGGCAACTTCAACAACAACGATCAAAGGAATGGCAGGTCCAATGGTAAAGGAAAAAGGAATGCAGGACATCAAGGAAATGGTCGACCCTCTAAGAAATCTAGGAACTCCAGGTATGAAGAATCAAATGTTGTTAACAATAAGCAAAAAGAGTACTATCTTATATCGTCCCTCTCCACTGCTTCTCCTCCGCACACTATGGGAAATTGGTTGATTGATAGTGGTGCCTCAAGGCACTTCACCGGATACAAGGAAGCCCTCTCTAATCTGATAGAAAAGGAGACAAACTTGGAGATCATCCTTGGAGACAATGCCACCTATCCCGTGAAGGGAGTAGGGACTGTTACCCTTCAATAGAATCAAGGTAACATTATTCATTTGCAAGAAGTATTATATGTACTTGATCTCAAGAAGAACCTGGTGTCCATTTCAGCCATGGAGGACAAAGGATTCAAGGTGGCATTCATCGATGGAAAGGTACATGTTTGGAAAATAAATTTTAAAGATGCTTTTACTCATAGGTTCAGGGTTGACACTTTGTATCAAGTTGGAGGAAGTCCACTGGGAGCCATGTCTTGCGACACATCTTTATAATCTAATCTATGGCACCGGAGGTTCGCCCATCTTCATTATAAGGCCCTACCCGATGTGAGACAGATGGTGACAGGTATGCCCGAGTTCAAAGTAGAGCATGAAGGTGTATGTCCGGGATGTGCCAAAGGAAAACTTACAAGGGGACCATTCCCCTCAAGTAATAGCAAGACCACAAATATATTGCAATTGATCCACTCTGACATATCTGGTATGATGCCCGTAAACTCTTTGGGAGGATATTTATATTATCTCACCTTTACGGATGATTATTCTCGCAAGACCTGGATCTACTTCTTGAAGAAGAAGGATGAAGTGTTCACCTGGTTCCGACACTTCAAAGCCTTGATCAAAAACCAATCCGAGAAGAAAATCAAGATATTGAGCACTGATAATGGGACCGAATACGAATCCAATGAATTCCAAGATTATTGCAGAGAAGCTGGCATTAAGAGGGAGACTACAATGCCACACACTCTTGAGCAGTATGGTGTGGCTGAAAGGAAGAATCGCTCTATTGTAGAAGCAGTTCGTGCCATGCTTCAGGATCGAGGTCTTTTGAAGTTCTTATGGGTTGAAGCTGCAAATACTGTCGTGGATGTTCAAAACCGATGCCCTCATCAAGCATTGGACCAGTTTGATAAATTCTATTGCAGATATCACACCATTATACAGAAACAAATATATGCACAAGAATCAAACACATCAACATAGTTATTTTTGGACAATTGTCCCCGGAAAAACCCAATGCGGGCAAACCGGTGTAGCAGAGGAGTTTTTTATTAATCTTCAGCAACAATCGCTTTTAAAGAAAAAAATTGCATAGACACTGGGAGAAAACACATGAGACTTTTCTCCAAGACTTTCTAACACCCTGGAGGACTTCCTTTCCCTACTAGGTCAGCCCTGCATCACTCTGCGCTACTTTGTCCTTCTCTACGTCATCCACTGCGTCTCTCTATGCGCTATCTCTCAGAGTCCCTGCGTCACCTCTTATGATCTTCCTGACTGCTGCTAATCACCCCCTCTTCCTCCACCCTGCAACTCTCCCTCTGAAATCAATTTCACTCTCTTTGAAAATCGATTTTCCTTGGGATACTGAGTATCTGCTGGTGTGTCTCCAAATGACCCTCAAGTCTTCTCTTATACTTTTCTTGTTGATGAATCAACGGCTGAGATTAAGTCCCTAATCAACGGCTAAGATTAAAATAGACTTGATCCTCGTCTCTTAGAAGCTTCTCATCCTTATCTTTATTAATACCCATTAATATTTTTTACTTTCCTAAGTTTAGACTTAGGAAGCCATTAAAAATATTAATTATTTTAATAACTCCTCATCCGGATGGAACTTCCCAAAACGATTTCTGGGACTTGGAGATCTCATGTACCTTAGCCTCTCCACCAATTTTCATGGCTAGAGCACATTCGATGCTACCACAAATCAACACTCCCTCTTAGTGAGGAATGTGCTCTAATAATGCTCCACCACTAAACCATCACAATGATCCTTCCGCATCGGTACCTGTGTTGATGTTTGGCCTGCTGCCTCACATCATCTACACTGCTGCTTGCTATACTACTGCCCATGACACTGCCACTGCCACTGCTACATCTGTACTGCAACTCCCTCTCAGTA
Organism: Pinus tabuliformis; assembly: GCA_031772625.1. Taxonomy (NCBI): domain Eukaryota; kingdom Viridiplantae; phylum Streptophyta; class Pinopsida; order Pinales; family Pinaceae; genus Pinus; species Pinus tabuliformis. Next base: position 716,995,232 of record CM062819.1, on the reverse strand, counting down.
TGCTGCCCACGCTACCCATAACACAGCTAACTGTTGCACTGCAACACCTGACACTTATCTATTTCTGCTACTGAAATGGATTCTTTACCATCCCCGTCTTCTCCCTGAAATAAACGAACTTTGTTCTTCCTAGGGCCTTGGTGAGGATGTCTGCCACCTGTTCTCCTGTAGGAGTGTAGCTCAACTGTACAGCTCCTCGTTGGACACAGTCTCTGACAAAGTGACACCTGATATCAATGTGCTTCGACTAATCATGAAATATTGGATTCTCAGAGAGCTTGATGCAATTCTGATTATCACACATGATCCTGGTCGCATCCATCCTCCTACGGAATACGTTCACAAGCAATTTTCTAAGCCATATGGCTTCGCGAGAACCTGTGCTAGCAGCCATATATTCTGCTTCAGTTAAGCTCAGAGCTACGGATTTATGTTTCCTACTGCACCAGGAAGTCATCCCCGATCCAATGTTGAAACAGTACCCAGTGGTACTTTTCCGATCTACTAAACTTCCAGCCCAATCTGCGTCAGTGAACCCACTCAGCCTGATGTCATTACTTCTGGTGTACAATAGTCCATACTCGACAATTTCCTGTATATATCTGAGAACATGTTTGGTTGTTGCCCAATGCGCCCTCTTAGGTTCCACCATGAACTGACTGAGGGTGTTGACAGTGTAACAAATGTCTGGCCTGGTATTGACCAGATACATCAAGGACCCTATGAGCTACCTGTATAAGGTGGGATCAACATCTTTGTCTTCTGATGCATCAATTTTCTTCCAGTTGGTGATCATTGGAGTAGCCATACGCCTACAGTCCTGCATCCTAAATCTCTTCAGGATTTCTGTAGCATATCTCCCTTGTCCAAGGAAGATCTCACCCTTCTGCTGCTAAACTTCCAACCCCAGGAAATAATGCATCTCTCCCAAATCCTTCATGTCCAATTCTGTGGCTATATTCTTCTTGCAGTTCTCGATGAGCCTAGATGATCCTATCAAGAAGAGATCATCCACATATAATACTAAGACTAGAGGCTCATTCTCTACAACCAGATAGTAGAGATTGGGATCGACATCACTCTTGACGAACCCCATCTTCTGCAAGTAGCCACCAATTCGACCATACCATGCTCTAGGTGCCAGTTTGAGCCCATACAAGGCTTTCTTCAATCTGCATACATGGGATTTCTTCTCATGTGTCTCAAAGCCTTCTGGTTGTTCAATGTATACTTCCTCTTCTATCACCCCGTTCAAGAATGTCGTTTTGACATCCATCTGATGAATCTCCCACCCCATCTATGCTGCAAGAGATATCACGGTTATAATAGATGTATACCTAGCTACTGGAGCGAAGGTCTCTTCGTAGTCTATTCCTTCCTTCTAAGTGTTAGTGTCAGTCTTTCCAGCGTTCCTCCAGTGATCAAATATGCTCTTACAAAGTGATCTCAGAGTGTCAAGGTCAAATTTTGTCATTTCAAAGAGTTTTCAAGCAAAATTTGGTCACTAGGCATTAGGTCTAGGGTTTGCTTTAACTCCTTCTAAAGTTGTCAAAATGTCGGTCCATGTCATTATTCAGCTGAGTCTATCATCATTCATAGGGTTGTCATTATCATCTCAGTGTCTAATGAGTCATTGTACACCTTGTTCATGCTTCAGTTGTGCCTTGGCAAGGTCATTTCCCTCTCCTAGGGTTTTGAAGGCAATTTCTCTTGGACGGTCAAGTCATCGGCAAAACTTGTATCCAGATGTTCATACACCTTCCCCTATCCTTAAAATACCCTATCAAATGCTTCCCATCCCTTAGATCCCCAAAATTCCTCATTTTTGCACAAACCCTAGTTTCTAGCTACAACCTGGCAATTTTCTAGGTTTGGCCTGTGTTTTGCCCTTTTGGACCCCTTCCCCTCGCTCAATCTCTGAGATTCCACTTTCCCCTGCTTCCTAACATCCCTCCCCACTCCCAAAAATTTCCCCAAGAATTTAGAAGCCCCCTATCCCCTTCATTTCGCTCCATTTCGACAAAATTCCTTGTTTCACACATCGGGACAAGTCGCACTCAAATGATGTTCCAGAGCAATAAAAGATGAATTTTGGAAAATTGAGAGAGGTTTTTGTCCATAACATGCCAAAGAAGAAAAACCTCCTTCACTTTTTGCACAGGTGTCATGGTTTTAGAGAAATGTCAAAATTGCAATCGCCAAATCCAAGGAGGTTGGCCAAGGCACTAAAACGACGGAAAAGGCCCGATCCACTCCAAATTTTGGCCAAAGCCTCTTTGACTGAGCAAGGCACTAAATAGCCTAGCCACAGCACAAATCCCAAGAAATTTTGAGAATTTTTGGTGAATTTTGGCATTTTCAGGCAATTTGCAGGTTTTTCCCATTAACGGGTCTCACCCCCCGCGCGACCCTTCATCATGGCAACTCCATTTGGCAAAAACTCAGCATTTCCAGATTTGTCATGCAAAGTTACACATGCTCATGGATGGACTTGAGATTTGGTGAAGTTTTGGGTCTCCAGAAGGTCAAAAAATGAACAAAAATTGACTTTCTGCCACATTTTTGAGTTGCAGAAAGCAGTCTTGGGAGATTTGATTTTTGACAGGGCAAATGAACTCCAAATTCAAAAATTCCAGTTGGGTTGGAAAGTAGACTCACAGACCTTTCCAACAAGCCTACTCTTGCCCAATTTGGACACCGGGAAGTGCCCCAAATATGGCTCCAAAGGCACGCGACCCGTCAGGCAGATTTTTCCAAAAATGCACTGTACAGCTTTGAAAAGCGCAGTTTGACCTAGTTTGACTTTTTGGGGTGAATTGTGATCCTCTTTGATGTAATTATTGTACTTTTTAGACACTTTTACTCTTATGTAACATTTCTAGAATATTCATTCATGAAAAGGATAAATATTAAATGAATGATATGGTTTCCTAGCTTATAGAGGCAAGTTGTTTTGACTGCCTAGTTTGTAGTGCTTAGTTTAGAAGTGGTTGAAACAGCTCCTAGGATAGTGAGCTCGACCCATGGAGGCAGGGAAAGAGGTTAGATCATCTATATTATGTACTTTCTTGCTTATTTTCATGGTTGGACTCTTGAGGGAGAAGCTATCATTGTATTATTCACTGTATCTCTGCAAATTTTTGGCTAAAGAAGACCAGGGTTTTGCAGTCCTCTTTGGGATTCTTGTGGACTCATGTGTTGATGGTGTGTTTCTCAATGTACTTGTAAGCTTGTTATGTGACTCATTTCCTTTCTTTTATTTCTGCACATTAAACAAATGAAGTGTTAAAGTAAGAATTCATGCCTGCCATGCTCTGCTTTTAAGTTTGTTTAATTTCAATGTTTTCTACTGTCTAAAGAGAATTCAAAGTTATTGTTTGCTCTCTTTAGCTCTTCACCTTTCATTCTTGACCATCCACCTCAATCAAAGGCATCAACACTGTCTCCTACCTCGCCCCAAGGAACCCCCTGCAGAAACTGTGTCCAATCCCCGCACCCAAAATTGCCCTCTCCTCAATTTGCCACCAAAAACCCAAAAAACCCCAAATCAAACTCTTTGATCAGTTTACTAGCCTAATATCAGTGTTACCTTATTGGTCATCTCATCTATTGAAAATTTTACGAGATAGACCGGAGAGAGCCCTCTCCAGCCCCGTAGAGCTAGCTACGAGGCTAAGTGGTTTGATGTTGCCTTGAGGTTTGCCTTTCTCAGCCTGAGGTGAAATTTCAAGCGCTAACACTGAGCATACCCCTTATCCACAAACCTGGCTTTGTATTTTTCCACACTGTCGTCTGTAACATATTCGATCTTGTAGATCCATCTCAAACCTACTACTCTGTCCTGAGGCCTAGGCACTACTTCCCAGACATCATTCACCATTATAGACTTATATTCCTCCACCATCGCATCCATCCAAACTTGATGCTGAACGGCCTCCTGAAAACTGGAAGGTTCCCCAACTTGAGCTACTAAGCCTTGATATCTGTCTAGCTGCCTTCGCTCCATTTCACTGTTCCTGGGTGCACCAATAAAGTCTTCTGCATCCCGTAGAATCTGTTGGAGTTCTCGGCTTGTTCTTCCTCTGGTAGTAGGTGCATTTGTTAGCTCTTCCTCTTCCTATGATTCCTCCTGTTCTGAGGGAGAATTTCTGGTACTGGCTTCCGCTGGTTGAAGTGGTTTGACCAACGGCTCATCTTTTGACTACTCCTCGGAAGGCATTTCTCGAGATTTTCTAAAGGCCCTATCCTCCATGAACTTCACATCTCGCCGAACTACTACCTTCCTGCTCCCTGGAAGATAGATTTTATATGCCTTAGCATTCTCGCTATATCCCACAAGATATCCTTTCTCTGCAGTTTGATCTAACTTCTTCCTCTTCTCCTCGGGTATACGGCAATATGCTAAACTCCCAAATATCCTGAAATGACTAACTTCAAGTGTCTTCCCGGTGAAGACTTGCTCTGGAGTAATCTTGCCCAACGCCCTATGAGGAGTTCTATTATGGACATATACTGTCGTGCAGCATGTTTCTACCCACAGGAATTTTGGCATATCCTAATCATACATCATTCCCCTAGCTGCTTCCACAATAGTCATGTTCTTCCTTTCTGCTACTCTATTTTGCTCCGGATTTGTAGGGAGTTGTCCACTCCCTTCTGATGCCCTCCCTAGCGCAAAAATTGGTGAAGTCCTTGTCGACATACTCTCCACCATTGTCTGAGCGCAACACTTTTATTTTCTTTCCTGTCAGATTCTCCACTAGAGCCTTGAACTCTTTAAATCGACAGAAAACCTCATCCTTGGTTTTCAGAAAATAGATCCAAGTCTTCTTGGAATGGTCATCAATGAAGGTGACGAAGTATTCGGCACCACTAAGAGCTTTTGTGGACATTAGTCCGCAAATATTTGAGTGTATCAATCCTAGTACACTCTTGGCCCTATTGTCACTTCTAAGAAACGCTGCTTTGGCATACTTGCCCAAAGCACACCCTCTGCATACATCATCTCGTTCTGTACTAAGATCTAGAACTCTTGTTACAGTTTTCCTGAGAATTCTCAAAGCCTCGTGGTGCAAATGTCCCATCCTTCTGTTCCATAGTTCATTCAAATTCTTGTCTCCATTACTACCTATCTGTGCCATTGGTGATTCTAGCTGCAACCTGTACAACCTGTTACTTCTAATTCCGATCTGTACCTTCTTTTTCCAACTCGGGTGTTTGACGTATACTTTCTCCTTAATGAAGAAAACATCATAGCCCTTGCTTTGAAGTTGAGATACGGAAAGTAAGTTCATCCCCAGTCCTGGCACATGCAACACATTGGTAGCTCGGAACCACTCTCCTGTTTTTGTTTGAAAAACTATAGTACCCTTCCCTACTGGAGTACACTTTGCCTTATTCCCCATGGTGATCTGAAAATTCATTCTTTCCTCCTAATAATCTGAGAAACATTCCCGGATTCCTGTCATATGCCAGGAGGCTCCACTGTCTATATACCATACCCCTGATGATGCAGAGCTTGCTACGCAAGCAACTTCTTCTTCCAATCTGGAAGCCAGCATAGAGAAATCGAAATTTCTATCTCTTGTGCATTCTTCTAAAAATCTGCACGAGTCTCCTGACATGGATGCCTCTGCATCATGTCCCACCCGGAAGGTTTACAACTTGGAGGTTGTATTTAAATGACTCTTATGATGCATTTGGCTACAATGATTGGGCTCATGAGGTGGATACACACACACACACACAAATATATATATATATATATATATATATATATATATATATATATATATATATATCTTGACCCATAATTGATTTTCCCTTCCTATCTCTGAATCTTTGCTCTGATACCATGTGAAAATTTCTAAACAGAAATTCTATTACTGCAGCAACTGATTTATTTTACCTACTTATTTCTCAATAAGTTATTTACGAAATCCCTTCAGTAAATATTAAAATAAATTCTACTGCAGATATCACACCATTATACAGAAACAAATATATGCACAAGAATCAAACACATCAACACAGTTATTTTTGGACAATTGTCCTCAGAAAAACCCAATGCGGGAAAATCGGTGCAGCAGAGGAGGGTTTTATTAATCTTCAGCAACAATCGCTTTTATAGAAAAAATTTGCATAGACACTGGGAGAAAACACTTGAGACTTTTCTCTGAGACTTTCTGACACCCTGGAGGACTTCCTTTCCCTACTGCGTCAGCCCTGCGTCATTCTGCTTGGCTCTGCACTACTCTGTCCTTCTCTACGTCATCCACTGCGTCTCTATGATCTGCGTCTCCCTCTGCGTTGTCTCTCAGAGTCCCTGCGTCACCTCTTCTGATCTTCTTGACTATTGCTAATCACCCCCTCTTCCTCCACCCTGCAACTCTCCCTCTGAAATCGATTTCACTCTCTCTGAAAATCGATTTTCCTTGGGATACTGAGTATCTGTTGGTGTGTCTCCAAATGACCCTCAAGTCTTCTCTTATACTTTTCCTGTTGATGAATCAACGGCCGAGATTAAGTCCCTAATCAATGGCTAAGATTAAAATAGACTTGATCCTCGTCTCTTAGAAGTTTCTCATCCTTATCTTTATTAATACCCATTAATATTTTTACTTTCCTAAGTTTAGACTTAGGAAGCCATTAAAAATATTAATTATTTTAATAACTCCTCATCTGGATGGAATTTCCCAAAACGATTTCTGGGCCTTGGAGATCTCTCGTGCCTTAGCCTCTCCAGGGGTTTTCATGGCTAGAGCACATCCGATGCTAACACAAATCAACAGCCTTGAGCACCGCCAAGGCCAAATACATAGCTGCTAGCATGGCCTCCTGTGAAGCTGTCTAATTGAGGAAGCTCTTCAGTGAGCTGTTTGGACATGTGTTGGATACCACCGTGATCCTCTGCGACAACCAGAGTGGGATCCGATTATCAGAGAATCTCGTGTTTCATGATCGCTCCAATCATATAAATATCAAGTACCACTTTATCCGGGACATGGTACAACGAGGAGCAATAAGGATCCATCGCATTGGGACTGATGAGCAATTCGTCGATATTCTGACAAAGCCCCGGGGGAAGGTCAAGTTCTTGACCTTCCAAGAATGACTTGGAGTCGTGGAGAGACCCTCTTATGAGGGTCCTGTATGAGATGGACATTAAGCTCTGGGAGCTCTGGGGGCTTGGGGTACTTCTTGGAGCGATGAGAAACCATAGGGTGAGTGGGTTAGCCTTCCCCTAGTGGTAAATTGCTATGTACAGGGTGAGTGGTTCAACCTTCCCCTACGATACCCCTTGGCGACATGTAGGCAGGATGAGTGGTTCATCCTTCTCCTGCTGAGACATCCTATCCATGTAGTCTGGGACTCAAGGGAAGTACCTCTCATCTAGCCAATGAGTAGGGAAATGAGGATAGGGACCATAGTACTACCGATGGACGCATCGTGTAATACCATACTACCTATGCTAGGATGACTGATTTTGATCTGGGATCAATTAGAATTGACTTCGGGTCAGTAAGAGTGGTATGAGACACTCTCTTTTGATTGAAACTAGGGCCAAACTCCACATGGGGCATCTTATTTATGACAGCTGATATTTTTCTTGGATTTCTCTCTCCGAGAGGTGTAGGATTGATCTAAAGATCGTTCGATTCTGACATGTACAAATGAAGTTATGAATTTATTTTAATTATGGTCAAATTGTCAAGGTCAGCCAGCAAACTTATGTAGGCTCAGAAGCCCAACAGTCACGTCTATTCATCCTCAACGTTGCATATAAATAGAAGGCGACTTAGCCTCATTTGGACACACTCATCTTCACACTTCTCTCTCTCTCCTCATTGATTGGGTACAGATTTTTGGGCCTCTCTCTCTCCACATGTCTGAAATTTCAGGAGAGCGAAATTTCAGGAGACCGAATTTCTTGACACTTTGACCAACGTCGACTACAGCTAGGGCTAACCGCAAGTGGGTTGTTTGACCAGATTTTGATTGGGTTGCTTTTGGGCTATTTTGAGGGCTGATTCATCTTTCCGTTTGGAGGTCGAAGTTGACTGAAGTTAACCAATCTGTTGAGGGTCAAATCTACCCTGTTGACCAGCGTTGACTTTTCTGGTTAGGGCTATTGTATTGCTGTTATAAATTATCATATTTGTAAATTGTACTATCTCTCTCTGCTGAACTATTGAAGACTATAAGAAGAATTGATCAAGGGTTTCCCCACATTGGGGTTTGTCCCTGACTGGTGCCACATCTTGTGTCCTCTTGTCTTGGCTTGTCTTCTACTATTTATGTTTATGCTCTATCTGCATTTTACTATCATGTTGATGTGATTGCTAATCTGAATATTAATATTGGGCTAATAAAGAAATTGAAGTAAAATTGCTCTACAGCATAGAACATACCATCATTGCCTAAAATTAACAAAAACCTTAGAAAAATATGCACGAGCTTAGGAACCTGCAATTTCACCTTTGAGCGAACCCATTTCTCCGCGAACCTACCTCAAACCTGTGCGAGCCAAAAACAAGAAAGAGAATAAAAGAATGATCCATGATAATGTCCAAATGAGGTAGAGGTCACTTGTATTTATAGCCTTCCAAGGGTGTCCAATTTGCTTTAGGGCCGACCTAATCAAATATGCACATGTGGGCTCATAATTCAAAAAAATATTTTCCCTTGTCCAAATTTGATGATTTTTAGGTTGATTTTGGTCCTCTCGAGAAGAGAAATTCAATGTAATCATCATCTCCATCAAATGAGTTGTCCAAAGTGGAATTTGGCCCCAATTGCCAATTTTAACATGGTATTGAGGTGATACATCATCTTTATTTATTTTGATTCAATTCTACCTTTAATCCAATTTAGTATCGGTATTTAGTGCTAAAGTCAGCACAAGGAGGTTCCAATATAAGAATAGGACAACATAGTTGCATTCATTTTCACACGTGATTAACTTTACAATTCACGTGGACCTGTAAAAATAAGATTACTTCAAATGTTCAAAGAGAATTGGAAAGAATTTCAAATATTGAGACCAATGTCAACAACCTGTCAAATTAGTGAAATTGCTAAAGCCCTCACCAAGGTTCGAGTCTCTCCAATAACATGTTTATGCTTGTGCTTCATGTGTGAATGTACTTGCAAATGTGGTGGGGGCCTGGTGCAAGTCCTAGGTGAATTTGGCAGAATATATACCCCTTGTGGCCTCCTGGTAGAAGGATTCCAATTACAATGGGTTGTACATTGGCTACACAAATTGATATTGTCACAGCTTAGGAAAAAACTGAGACCAACCATTGGGGAAAGTGAGTGGACGGTGAAGATGGTGGCTTGCAAGCATTATGAAGCAGTTGGGGCCAAGTGCAAGTCTTCTATGATGGAAGACAACCCACTAGTATGGCAGCTTAGCCAAAGAAAAATTCTTGTAATCCATAGTTTGCCCAGCCTCTCAGTGGATGGATTCTGATTCGAAAATTGTAATCTGGCTACACATCTTCCTCCAGATTGGGAAAAAATTGAGACCAACAAAGAGAAAGTGAAGAGGGCATCATTAGGCAGTTGGGGCCAGGTCCAAGTCTTGGGTGATGAATGACAACCCACTGTGGCAGCAGATTAGACAGAAAGATACTTATCTAAATGTTGTGAGCCGCATGATGAAGCAGTTAGGTGGAAGTCTCGGCTGATGGGAGACAACCCACCGTTGTAGCAAATGAGCCAAAGGAAAGTGCTTCAATTGATAGTTTGCTTGACCTCTCAACGACAGGATTCGGATTTGAATGTTGTAAGCTTGTAACACGCATCGATGTTCTCCCAGATTGACGATAAAAAAACAAGACTGACCAATGGGGAAGTGGTAAGGCGAGACTGATACCAACAAATGGGAAAGTAGATGAGAGATGAAGACGGTGGCATTCGGGCACGATTAAGCAGTTTGTGCCAAAAGCATTTCTTGGGTGATGGAAAACGACCCACTATCGCTATCAGAAGGAAAGTGCTCGTGATTAGTAGTTCACCTAGTTTCTTAGTATAAGAATTCCAATTTGAATGTTGTAATATTCCCTTTTCTCAATATGGTCAAAATGGACGAAATCTACCCACGGTATTTACTATGGTATTTGCCCATGGTATTTTCCTTCGCAAGGAAAACAATAACATAAGGTTTCTAGAGAGTCCATCAAGCCTATAAAAAGGGATAGGAGCTAGGCATTGGGATCATACTGAGTTATCTATTTATTTGTGTTTTGTTGAAAACTCGGCTTAGCCAGTTCTAGTTTGATCCCGGTATGAAAACCTCGTAGAGACTTTTGTTGATAGATCCATCCAGGGTTCATGTTTGTGCTTCGGTGTCTTTGTTTTCTTGTGCATTGAGCAGCTGTGTATGCTGAGGCAGGGGCTCCATTATTTCGCTTGTATTTGGGCATGTCTCATATTCTAAGTATTAATTGAAATAAGGGCTGCATTTTTCTAGATCCCTGTTGTGTTCAGTGTTTTGATTGCAAAGAATTTTATTAGAACACTTAAAAAATGCTAGATCTGTTAAAATTTTCGACATTTCGGATCTTACAAATGTTGAGAGCTACCTACATGCATTGATGTTCTCCCAGATTGGGAAAAAAACAGCTAAACCAACCAATAGGAAAGGTGAAGAGGGCACCATTAAGCAGTTGGGGGCAAATATTGGGCGGGCGATGGAAGACAATCTACTGTTGCGACAGCTTGGCCCAAGCAAAGCGATCGTGATCAATAGTTCGCACTCTGAAAGCCGTCCGGGCCGAAAAAAATTGGGCCATACTCTTATAGGAAACACTTAGTAAATAAACTTAATTAAACAAGATAGGCTTAAACAAATTGAAAGAAAATAAATAAACAACGAAAAAACAAGAGTAAACGCGAAAAAATTGCACATACCCGGCACTGGTGTCGGAAGGCATTATCGACAACAGAATTGTCCCGCTGCTGAACCAAAATAGCGGACGCCGTGGCCGCCTGGGCAATGCCGCTGCCAAACATCCAAAAGAAGCGCACCACTGAGGCAGTCCCAATAATGGCGGCAGGAACCACCAATTCCCCGGGGCATCCATGGCAAATCAGTACGGCCACTGCAAAGATCAACACATAAACAACCGCTAAGATCCAGAACACCACCCTCACATTCTTCAGCTTCACAATCATCTCTGCCATGCCGTTGTTCCTGCTACCACGCTTTAAATAATTCTCACTGGCTCGCCATAGCTGAGAATAATTCGGGCAATTGGGCGACAAATATATTGGTGACGGTCTCCATCTGCAATAGAAATTTCTCAGCTTCCTCCAGTAATTAAAGATCGGCCTGCCTGAGAGGCCCCACAACCGGTGACAATATGGTCTGGGAGGCATGCCAATTTCATGGTATTCGATTCTGGGGTATAAAACAGGGTGGTTCATGGTTGTACGTCGGCGATGCCTTTAATGTGGAATTTGTAATATTCGGTGCCGGGGCGAGACCAGACTCTCGAGTTCTTCGGAAGCTATGTCCACGGCTCGCTTGTGGCATAGCTGATTTTCTTCCGGGACGTTTCCTCGGTCAGGTCAAGCGCGCATAGTTGGTTTGCTTTCAAGTAATGAATAAATGCAGTCAAATTCTTTCCAGTTCTCGGCCAAAAGTGGTTTTGAATTTCATTTCCCATCCCTGTTTTTTTTCATAGTGGTTTTTTTCTAATATTGCATACCATTAATTCGTCAATGTGATTTATGGGTTGAATTTTTGTTAAATAGGATTATATATTTGGAAATTATAAAGTGATATATAAATTGTGTTATTTTTATTTGATTAAAGTGTATTGAATTTGTATTATTTTATTGTGTTTTTGTAATTTTATATAAAATGTTGAATATTTTTATTTTCTATAAATTTAAAAATATATTTTTGAAAATCTTATTTCTAATTTTCAATTAGTTGAGCAAGAGCTCTAATGAGACATAATTTTGTGGTTGAAGGCATTTTATTTTTTGTATTTGTCAATGCATGACAAAAACAAAAAACTAATTTTCTAAGTGATTCTATCAATGAGTGCCCTAACACTCGTATTGTTATGCCCGACACTATTATAGCGCTACCCCATGTTGTAGGTCCCTTAGTGGGCAGGGGTAAGGGGGCCATTGTTATAGCTCCAAATATCACCTTATATATTTTTTATGCTTGGTTTGTGGCCTAGGGCAACCCCTCCTTCCAGACTTGGTCCAAATATTTTAAAAACAGTGTTTTACTCCCTATACGCGACTTTGCCATGTATTAAACGCGTGTACACGCGGGTCAGTATATACCCAACCCGCGTATATGTCTTAAAACACTTTAAAAAAATAAATTTTCTTAATTATGGGCGGAGATCACGGGTTTTACCTGTTGATTACCTATTAGTGCCCGTGGCCCAATTGTTTCCCAACTAAAAAACTACTTTGGGAGAAATATAAAAAGACTTCAATGGGAAGGCCTTAAGGAGGAGAGAAAATAGAGAATTACTCTGCTGAGATTATCCCCTGATCAAGTCTGAAGATCCCTGTGCTTCAAGCACTTCCCCAAGTTCAGGAAACCCTTATTTCCTTGAGAGTTGATATCCTTTCACTTGTGGGAGATATCCTTGTGTTGGTTATGGAAGGAGCCTTTGAAGACCGAGACTAGACGGACCTAGAGGACGGTGCCACTTGGAGTCGAAAGAGGAAGACTCAGGTGAACTCTTTCTATGTTTTATTATAGTTATCTGCAATAAAAGAAACAATGTCTTGTTCCTGATATCAACTTTGTTCATGCATCTGATGTTGTTGTTATGGTTTATGTATGAATGACTATTTCAATGTATAACTAACCATCTACTTATATTTTATAAAGTTGATTTCACTATAATGCTTTACCTATATGCTGTTGCGCGTCTTTGAATTGGTTGTTTTGCAAGTTCAAAGATCGTGAGGAGTTGCAGAGGGTTTGAACCCTGGCTGGAACTACCCGAACGAAGGACCCCCGGGTATGTACATCCTCGCATAGTTTGCTCGTTTAATCATTTTGCCTGAGTTATATGCTTGTTTCTTATTGTAGATTACTCCTACTCTGCGAGGGTTCTGACCCAAAGCCCTAGGGGACTTTATCCCATAATAGAATTGGCGACCATATTGGGGATAACAATCTTGTTATTCCTAGTTTAGGTTATTTAGTGCCAATCAGGGCTCAACTTTTAGTTTGCTTGCTATGATTGTATTGTCTGCTTTTGTAGGAACTCAGACTTCAAGTCTGATCCTTTTCATCAGGCCTCATTTTTGTTTTTTCTTGTAAACCTTTATATACACACCTTTGTCGGGTTACAGAAGCATATACACGCTAGTTTCTCTGAACTGAAACCGCGTATACGCGGGTTTCTTTTGGTTGAAATGCGTGTACACGCAGCTGTGTAGAGACACAGTCGTGTATACATTTGTTTTGCATGATTTTTTCAAGTCTTTTTATCTGGAAAGATTTGTTTCTTGGCCTATGTGCTTCCTGAGTGGTCAGTTTCTGTTTTCAGATTTTAGTTTTTCAGTGAGCTTACTGTTTCGAGTTCTCTCCTGCTTTGAAGAGTTTTTGGTCTCGGTTTTCTTTACAGTGAGTGTTATCATTTGTGTTTGAACACACAAGGCTTCTTGTAGAGGTTCTTGATTGTTCTAGTTTTCCGAAACAGAAGATTGCTTGCAATATTTGTGTCAAACTTCATTTTTATGGTTTGCTTGCTTTGCTTCTCGTTAATTTTGCGGCCATTCACTTCTTCTTGCTTTTTGAAAGTTTTTGTTGACAAGTTTGAAAGTGTGCCTTTCCTGATTTCTTGATCAGTGTCTCAAACCTCTTTTTGCTGCTTTTGGATCGTTTAGTGCATCTTGAAACACCTATTTTGTTAAGTTTTCATTCGTGTTGAATTGACAACTTGCAAAGTTTCCTTGTGATTTGCTTTCGATCTTTGAGTCTTTGGTAGCATTTTGAGTACTTTTGAAAAGTTGCTTTTATTGCTTTTTTGAAAAAGAAAAGTCCTTCAAAAACATTGTTTTTGCTTTCTTTGCCGAATTTGTGTTTGGTTTCTTTTGGTTTTTTAGAGTGATTTGGGATCTTTGTGTTTAGTCCTTCTTGTTTTGGGAAAGATTTTGTGTTCAAAATTCTTATTCCTTTCAAAACACTTAAGTTGGATTATAAAACAAATTACTTTCATTTTCTTTTTAGAGTAATCTAGAATTTTTGCATTATCATGTACACCTTGCATTAGGGTAGTTTCGCATCATTAGAGCATCAATAGTCTTTTAGTTTTTGTGAGTGTGAAGTCTGTTACAAGAAAAGAAAAGAAAAAAGTTTATTGCTTTAATAGAAGTTTCTTAGAACCCAAGTAGAAGTTGCTTTTCATCGAAGAACAAACAAGTGCATTGCATATAAGTTAGTTTTTCATTAATTTCTTTTGCATCAATGAACACCATCAATTTCACTTCCATATTGTCCCTTTGACTTAAAAAGAACAGCCACTTAAAATCAAGCGCTAATAAAATAAACTATAACTTTTTATATTGTCAATAAGTACACCAACAAGTTTTAGTTTATTTAGAGCCTTGGATTAAGCGAGAGGAAAGTAAACTCTCCAAGGTCACTCTAAATTGTCAAATGTAGAAGTCTGAATAAAGAGTGAAAATCCAATAGTGTTAGGGAGACCGGGAAAGCTTCGTGACTGGGAGTTAAGCACGAGGGTTTTTGAAGATAAGGACGAGAGATACCCCCTCTCTTACTTGTCGGATCTTACCTCACGATTGTTCTGCCCGGATTCTGATACAAGTTGGTATCTTTAGTTGCCTATCCTAGGGATCTACACAAGTGGCTGCGGAGGGGAATCCCGTGGCACCTGAGGTTGACGTTGCATCACTTTTAGCGGTACTTCTGGAGGGCACCCTTGCGAAGCTTGGGGGCTTGCACCGGCAAAGGCTGTTGTTTGGAGGTCAGCGTAACTACCTCTGATACCTTCGCTAGTAGACCTGGGGCGTAATTACCCCAGTCTATTTTTGGAAGGCCCTTATTATTCACTTTCTTGTATTTTGGTGTTTGGTCCTAATCACCTGAGCGGAAATACTTGGAAGTTGTTTGACTGTTGAATTCTTTAGGGACATTTTTAGTGTGTGTTCTGTGCTCCTAGTCGGCCTAGCTTTCAAATTTCTTGAGTCTTTAAGTAGATCTTATTAAATAATTCAAAGTGGCTAACCGATCACTTAGACGGTCCCATAGACTTCGTGGGCTTTCACCTGCAAGTCCAGAGCCTTCTCCTAGAAGCCGTAGGAGCGATTCTACCAATGGTTTTCAACTAATGGCAGCTGGCGCATCGGAGATTGATCCTCCGCTTGGGGGCATCAGTGTACAAGGTAGACCTGGTACTACCATAGAGCCAGAGAGGAACACACCAATTCTTTCTCAGGTACTCTTCTAGTTGGAAGATAATATTGAGGTAGAAGAGCTCTCAAAGTCGGTTGCGGCTCCGAACTCTCCTCTCCCTTCTGATCATCCGGACGTATTGTTATACGTCAGAACTCCGACACACAGGCCTTCAAGCCCAGGTCCACACACAAACATCCCTTCGATGACCACTGCTGGAAGCATGGCATCCACCACGAGTGCTACGAGTATGCAGACTCCTATATCAGTACAAGGGGGAGGAACTATTTCCATCCCTTCTACATCTTTATTTGGGTCTACTACTAGCACATCCTTGTTTGGGTCTACTTCCATTCCGTCGACGAGTGGAAGTTCCCAAGTGCATGCATCCAGTTTTGGATTCTTCCCTTTTGGAATGCCCTCTCAAGGTATTCCTTCAGTTCCATTAAGTGTACCATTAACTGCCTCCACGTCCATGATGAGTGGATCAACATCTTTTCAGGGTTTTCCTTTTGGAAGTGGTCATATACCACATTCCAATCTGACGATGGGGTCTATGCCTTTTCCTTTCACAGGTCAAGGTACTAATCCTTTTCAAAGTTGGACTAACCCTACGGTTAGTGGGATCGAAACTGGGAATCTATTTTTCGGCCAACAAGGGAATGTTTCGTACTCCTCGGTCAATTCATTTCAAAGTTTTCCACCCTTAGCTAATGCTTGGAACCCTTATCAGGGGTTGTCCACTCCTTATAATAATTCGTTAGGGGGGAACTTTGCCGGTTATGGAGGTGTTTCGGCTGGAGTTGGTCAAACTCTGAGTTTTGCTGGACCACAAGGGTCACCTTTTGGTTCAGCAGGTTCTACCAGTTACTTCGGGCAACCTGGTGCCTTTCAAAATCCAGGTCATTCTTTTTAGACTTTCGGGAACCCCGCCCAATCTGGGTGGAATCCCCAAGGTCCTCTGAGACTTCCTTTTCTGGCCACGCTCAATCTGCCAAACTTGACTAAGTTAACGAACGATCCAATCAGATACAATCCGGCTTGGCCTCCGGTCCCAACCAAACTTCCATCGGATATTCTAAAATTCGAAGGGAAGAGCGGTGAAGACCCGGGCGACCATGTAACCACGTTCCATTTATGGTGCTCATCTAACTCCCTAATCAATGATTCGATTAGGTTGAGACTATTTCAGTGCACCTTAACTGGAAATGCAGCTAAGTGGTATATAGAGTTGCCAGGGGGCACCTTTACATCTTTCGCCGATTTGGCTAACATTTTCTTAAACCATTTTCAGTTGCCTGTCCGTTACGAAGCCGGAACTGAACTTTTGGCCAATTTTCATCAGGACACGGTACTCACATTTCTGATCATATTCAAGAATGGAGACGGAGAAAGAGGCTCATCAAAGCCAAAATTCCACCTGAATTCCGTCTCGAATGGTTTTTAAAATCATTACAACCCGAGATCTCCAAGGATGTTTCTATGTCTGGAGTTTATTTCGAAGAGCAGGCTATCTTTCACGCCCAGCAGTTAGAACTGATATATTCTCAGTCTGGGACCCTTCAGAAGATCTTGCCTGATGCTCCTAGATCCACGGTTGATATAGCCAAACCGAAGCCAGGCCCGCATGTTGACAGTATTTTTGGATCGATTGATGCGAATGTGGTGAACCTTCTGAGCCAATTGCAGCAGTTGTCTATACAAACTGCTTCTTCCAATCAGGCTACATCGTCTACTACTCCACCTTCTCAACCTTCTTCCGTAAACGTCGTTCAGACTTCTAACCCAAAATGAAATCAAAATTCCTATAGGAAGAAGAAGGGACGAGGTAAAAAGAAGAATCAAGATGGGAAGGGGAATGCGAACAAGTCCGGAAATAATGCTGGTGAGGGTGGAAAAGAGTCTAAGAAGAAAGTTAAGTTTCCATGCAAGCTATGCAGTGGAGACCATTTGACTCATCTCTGCCCAAAAATTCAAGATGCTCAGCGCTTGTTAGTGCAGCAAGGGTCTTCTAGCTCCCAAGCTGTCTTAACTAACCCTTTCCCCCAAGGGCAGCAATTGCTTGCTGGCGCGAATTCAAACCCTGGTACCTCTGCAGGGGCAACCAGGAGGGGGACAATTCCTCAAATGTTTTCATGATGGGTTCTCACGTCAATGTGGCCACACGGTCACGTGATTATGGTGAAGCTGAAACATCCAAGGATAAATCTGTTCCCGGAACTACAGATCCACTTCATATTGAGCGACCCTCTGTCGAGTCTATACCTCAGATACCGAAAGGTTCCGCCAAATGCGCGACTATCAACCCTAATGCTAGGGTAGCCCAGAACTACTCCATTGTTGAGGATCTGGCTCAAAGTCCATGCGCTATGTCTGCTTTAGAGGTACTCCAGTCGTGTCCAGCTCAACGAAGTGCTTTGCTTTCAGCGATAGGGGTAGTTGATCCAAATAATTCTTTAGTGCTCACTTTTGACATGCTTAATGTTAAAAAGAGACTCCCTCATCATATGGCTTTTCAAATAAAGTCTACTTACCGGAAAACTAACATTTTTCGAACAGTTATAGATGAGGGAGCTTCCACATGCGTAATGTCTATGTCATGTTGGAAGGCCATTGGATTGCCTTCGGCTGTTCCTTCACCCACACTCTTGACAACATTTGACGGACATTCTCATAGGCCACACGGGATTATCCCGGCCTTTCCTATATGTGTTGGAGGGAAGGTCGTTAACATCGAAGTAGAAATCATTGATGCCAACCTAGATTACAATCTCCTCTTAGGATGAAATTGGATTTATGAAATGGATGCCATCATTTCGACTCTATTTCGAGTCCTTTGTTTTCCTCATGAGGGGAAAATTGTTAAGGTTGATCAATTGGATTATTCTCCAGTTGACCCTCATGCAAATTCGGATTCTACTGTTCCGTTGGTGGATAACCCCCGTCAACCTATCGAGAATCTAGGAGTTGGGATGTATTCTTCATTGATGGGTACATTTGATCTTCCCACTCCTATAGCTAGAATCAATGTCATTTCATCTTCCAAAGAGTCTTCACGGGAAGAGTTCTTGCAGACTCGTTATTTTTCAGACCCTTGGATCTTGCCTTCGCCTACTACCACATTAGCTAAAGGACAAGTTGGTGGAATGGAATTCCCAATGTCTGCAACAGAGCTTAGATATCAGTTTATCATTAACTCTGCAGATGACCATCCTACTCCTTTCTCAGAGGAGGAGTTAGATGGTGATGTGGCCCCAGCTTGGACCCTTGACTCTACTTCTGTTATGGATTGGTTAGATACAGTTTTACCATCTGAGGAAGTGATATTAGAAGCAATGATGGGTGTAGATCGACCTTGGGAAGATTTACACCATCGTTCATATTTTCTTCCCCCATTGCGAGAAGTCAAGTTCAGGTTCTCCAATCTGCTTACTAGTGATGTTTGTACGGTTTCAAACCCTTTGGCTCCAACACACATCCGTGCCGAAGGTAATATGTCAGTCATTTCAAAAACCATACCGATAAACATCTCTAGGAACCCTAATGTGATAGAAAATGTCTTCATCGGAGCCGAGTGTTCCCCTAAAGAGATTCAAATTTACACCGACCTCTTTAAAGAGTTTCGGGATGTATTTGCTTGGTCTTATGAAGAAATGCTTGGTATTGATCCATCCATCGTTCAGCATGAGATCAAGACGTATGAAAATGCTAAGTCAATTTGTCAGAAGCTTCGGCCAGTCAATCCTAGGAAAGCAACAACTATTAAAACTGAAGTAAAAACGTTGTTCAAGGCGGGTTTCATATACCCCGTTCCTCTAACGGATTGGGTTTCTAATCCAGTCCCGGTTGATAAAAAACAAAGAACGATCCGTGTATGCATTGACTTTAGGGATTTGAACAAAGCTTGTTCGAAAGATAATTACCCCACACTGTTTATTGATCAAATCGTTGATGAATGTGCGGGTAATGAGATTTTTTCCTTCATGGATGGATTCTCCGGTTATAATCAGATATCTATCCGTCTAGAAGACCAGCATAAGACAACTTTCATATGTCCCTGGGGTACCTTTGCGTACAAAAAGATGCCTTTTGGTCTTAAAAATGTTGGAGCCATGTTTCAGTGGGCCATGTCATATGCTTTCCACGACATCAAGCATGTCATCGAAGCATACTTGGATGATTTAGCTACTCGTTCTCGAAAGAGAATCGATCATCCTGGTCACCTTCGGTTGGTTTTTGAGAGATGTCGATTTTACAAGATCCGGTTGAATCCAAATAAATGTGTTTTCGCGGTTACATCTGGTCAGTTGTTAGGGTTCATTGTGTCAACTGAAGGGATTCGAGTTGATCCCTTCAAGGTGGAGGCAATAGTTCAGTTGCCTCCCCCGTCTTCCATCCGACAACTTCAAAGTCTTCAGGGGAAGGCAAATTTCTTGAGACGGTTTATAGCGAACTATGCTGAGATAACTAAAGGGTTTATGCGTTTGCTCAGGAAAGGAGTTCCATTTTTATGGGATGACTTTGTGCAATGATCTTTTGATGCCTTGAAGCAGGCATTGATCTCTGCCCCGCTTTTGAGTCCACCGAATTATGGTAGAGATTTCCTTTTATATCTTGCAACTGCAGAATCAACCATAGGTATGGTTCTGGTTCAGGAAGATGATGCTCTCACGGAGCATGTCATTTACTACTTGAGTCGAGGCTTGGTAGGCCCTGAACTACGCTATTCTCTGGTTGAGAAATTAGCCTTGGCAGCTGTCCATGTTGTCCAGCGGCTTCGCCATTATATTCTGCTATGCAAAACATTTGTCTTAGCGGCGGTCAATCCTTTCCAATTTGTCCTCAGTAGGCGAGTGATTGGGGGCAAATACAATCGATGGATTGTTATTTTACAAGAATTCGATCTTGAGTTCTTGTCGGCCAAGTCTAAGAAATCATTGGTTTTTGTGGAATTAATTTCCGAGCTGCCTTGTGGAGAAGATACTGTTTATGAGGAAAGTTTTCCCCAATAACATCTGTTCCTCATCTCTTCACAAGATCCTTGGTATGGAGATATCATAATCTATCTCCAGACTTCTAAGTTACCTCCCGCGGCCTCCAAGGATGAATGATGAAAATTACGTCACCTGGCTAAGAACTATGTTATCATTGGTGATACATTATATCGCCGAGGGGTTGATTCAATCCTTAGGCGTTGTTTAACCTTAGAGGAAGCAGAGTCTGTGCTTAATGATTGCCACAGTGGAGCTTGTGGCGGTCATCTTTCAGGGCTTGCTACAGCCCAGAAAATCTTGTGTGCTAGCTACTTTTGGCCTTCGCTTTTCAAAGATTGTATTGAAGTGGTCAAACATTGCCACCCTTGTCAAGTCTATACTCGGAAGATGCGCACGCATCCAGCTCCTCTTTTCCCTGTTATCACTGTCGGTCCTTTTACAAAGTGGGGTATTGACTTTACTACTTGTAATCCGCCTTCAGCAGCGAATCACAAGTACATTATAGTGGCCGTAGACTACTTTACGAAGTGGGTTGAGGCCATGCCCACTTATAAAAACGATAGTGAAACAACGACATTGTTCCTCTTCAATCAGATTATTTCATGGTTTGGTATCCCAAGAGAGATTGTCACTGACCATGGCAGTCATTTCCAGAACCAACTGATGTCTGAATTGGCTCTTAAATTGGGCTTCTGGTAGGAGCATTCGTCTCCGTATTATCCTCAGGCCAATGGCCAAGTAGAAGCCGTGAATAAGTCCCTCAAGACGATCCTGCAAAGGACAATTGATAAAAATCGCTCCAATTGGCATCTCATGTTGTATCCGGCTCTTTGGGTGTATCGAACCTCGGTAAAGACTGCCACCGGTTTTACACCTTTTCAGTTAGTTTACGGGCTGGAATCTATCTTTCTTGTTGAATGCGAAATTCCATCTCTTAAGCTAGCTGTTGAGCTCCTTCCAGAGACCTCTAGTCTCGAAGAGCGCCTCCTTCATTTGGAACATCTCGATGAGCAGCGTCGAGATGCCGCCACAATCAATGAGGCTCATAAGAAAAGGGTTAAAACTCAGTATGATAGAGCTGTCCATCCTCGAGTCTTTTCTGAAGGCGACCTTGTCTTGGTCTATGACTAAGATAAAGACGCCTTGGGGGCAGGCAAATTTAAGTCCATGTGGTATGGTCCCTTTATAGTGAAACGAGTTTTAGAAAAAGGGGCTTATGAATTAGTCGATTTTGAAGGGAACAAGTTGGCGGAGCCCCGAAATGGGCTCTACCTCAAGAAGTACTTTGCTTAGGTTACGACCGAGCAATGGCTTCTTTGTATATTTTGTATTTTTGTACATATCTTATCGAGAGTTTTTGTGATATCGACACTTTTTTGATCTGCTTTGGCAGGTGTTGATGGATGACTTGGTCTATTTCAGATTCGTCGATGGTGCTAGTCGGCACACTCAGAACCTCGCTTCCGCAGCTTGGGTGATATATTATCCAACTGGTCAGTTGATGGTATCAAGGGGAGTATGTATTGGTCCTGCGTCAAATAATATGGCCGAGTATACTGCCATCATTAATTTACTATCTGAAGCTATTTCTTATGGAATCGATTCATTGGTAGTCTATCTTGATTCACAATTGGTAGTGTCACAATTAAATAACATTTATCGGGTTCGAGATCCTCATTTATATCGCCAATATTTGAGAGTGAGGGTGTTGCAAAGATCATTTGTTTATATTACTTATTTGCACATTCCACGATCTGATAATTCATTAGCAGATTCTATCGCTAATCAAGCTTTAGATTGGCATATCATTCATTCATCAAGATAAAATCAAACATCAAAAATCTGGAATTGTATATATATATCATAAAATCGCTTGTGTGTACATAAAGTGTTTCAAAAATAATATACAAAATCAGGACTAAAATGCCCATAATCATGTCTAGTACATCTAATGACCCGGCTCAGGATGAACGACTAAGTAGGTGACCACTGCTTTGGCCACACGCCAAAAAAGGCGAACCCAGTCGCGTGGCACTCCTACCACGTGGCGCTGCATATCCTCTGGTAGATCTTCTACGGCCTCCATCAGTACCCGGTGAGTCAACCTCACCAAGTTTCACTGGATTGTGTATAAGACTCTCTTAGCCTCTGTAGCCGCCTCTTCGGCACCTCTTCCGCGATGCCTGTGCCGCGGAAATCTGTCTGGTCGTACCGGACCCACATCTAGAACATGATCATTATATCAGTCATTTAATCCCATCAAAAATATAATTAAGTTCATTTTCATATTTAAAAATCATAAAAATTGACAAAACTTAAAAAAAAATGGTTACCTATCTCTCCCCATGCTGTGTCTGGTGGCAGCACCAGATCCGGATCTCCCCTGAAATCCATGCCAGCATAGGGATAGTCGTCCATAGCGATGATTTGCTGCTCCCACCAGGAGAAGAAATCATCATCAAAAGCAGTCCTCGGTACGTCTCCGCCTCCAAGGCGTTTCATCAGGTCAGCCCACCTACCCATCCAAGGATCTCGGGGGCTATTGATAGGAACTGATACTCTGGGACGTAACCCTGGAACCTTCTCGAAGAAGAAGGAGCACAAAATGGTCCCATATCTGAAGTTCTTGGTCTATCCTTTCTGAATGGAGGATAGCTGACTCTTCATATTGGTTAGAAGAGGTGTACACCAGTCAAACACAATAGTGAGACAATCTATGGCCAAGCTCATGGATAGTCGTGACGCTTGGTGCAATGAGGCTGATCCGTTTACCCTGGCTATGGTGAACAATATGATCCTCAAGGACAAACTCTCTACATGTTTGATTGGAATTTGGCTTCCAATCTTCTCCGGATGCCTCGGGCAGTATATATGCACGTAGTCTTCCACTGAAAGACTACCTCGTGATCGCCCTATCGAATGTACAACTTCTCCTCTCCGGGAGAGACCAGTGATAAAGTAAATATCTTCTATCTCTATCCTCAAAGGCATTTGATCAATCATAAATGCATCATCTTCGATACTCCAATAGTGGATTAACATTTCAAGCAAGTGGGTGTTTGCCTTCATATTTGGCATTTTGAAAATTTAATAAACCACATCCCCTTAATGCATCTAAAGCCTATTGATCATTCATAACCTCATCATCAACAATAGCATGCTCCCTTTCCCTCCAGGTGATTGTCATCCTAAAAAAAATCAAGTTTAATCGTTAGATTTTTATGTTTTAATTTCAAGCCGCGTATACGCGGGTCCATTTCATACACAGTTGTGTGTAGGGCCTGCGTATACGCGGGTTTCTCATAACCAACCCACATATACGCCACGTTGAAATTTTTAACATAACTTCCAATGGTGAAACCTCAATTAAAATTTCTAAAAACAATCACAAATTGATGCAAGCTAGGTTTGGGGGTTACCTGATGATTTTGAGCCAATTTGAACGGTCGAATTCTTTGAGGGGAAAGTTTGCTTATTTTTCTCCACAGCTTTTGCTCTCAACACAAATGGTAAAAATGGTGAGTCAAAAATCATTTTATAAGCTTTGAAAATGTCAAATTTTTTCAAAACTTGATTTTGTTTTGTCTCATGAATCTTTTAACTTGGGAGCTTGGATTGTCGAGAATAGGTTGTTTTTCAGGACATTTTGGACGCTTTTTCGAAAATTTCAAGTCGGTTCCATGACTGTTGACCTGTCATGGCAGGTATCGTTTACTCACTAGCATATAGGTTAGGGAAGCCATTTTTCCATTGCATTTTGCATACTAGCCTCCATTTGTCGATACACTTGCCATAGGGTTGATCCCATCGTGTTATGGTTCGTAAACCATCTTCACTCGCTAATTTTTTAAATCATGACACGATGGTAGAGCCATCCTTTTCATGGGCATCGTAGTTAGCACCTCACTGACATTGGTTGCCCATGCTGCTTCATTGAGTAGGCTCGGGAGTCCTCTCTAGTCCCGCCATGACTTGTGCATTGAAGACTCATTCCTCTTTGCTTCTTCGCTTTGTTCTGGCCTTATACCCTAGAGGCTCCTTTGTGTTGAGTTGTACTACTGCATTGCATTTTGACCATTTGCACCTTTTGGCCTTGAGCCAGCTTCACTTGGACTCGTGTTTAAGCCATTTTTTGACCATGTCTTCTGCAAAAATCAAACTTGCAATCCCTTAGCTTCTGCAACTTGACACACCTTCAGACCCGTGGAAGGAACATCCCTTTGAGTGTCCTTGACCAGCTTCGCCTCCCTGCATTGAGCATAGGAATGTTCCCATCCCAAGAACTAGATCATCTGTTTCACTAACACTCGTTCTTTCCACTGTACTATAGCATTCTTTTATTCTTTTTCCAGCTTAAAGAAAAAGACAAAAAATTACATATTCCAAAAAGAGCGGGAATGGGACAACATTTCCATTTATTGTTGGCAGCTAGAGTCAATCATGTCACCCTTGAACAAAGCACTCGAACAAAGCATCTCCTCCATTTGGGTGGGATTTAGCTTGACTTAGGTACGCCTTAACCTTGTTATTGAGTCAGTTCTCCTTTGATTGGTTACCTCTTCCAATCATACAAAGAGTTCGGTTGTGCCTCCTGCATGATGAATTTATACAGAGTCATCATATGTTGCCACATGGTCATCATTGAGTCGTGCTTTTGTTCAAGGGAAGTAAGCCTGAGTCAGCCTCTCTGTGGTGTCTCTTGACCTATTTTTCAGTCAGCCATCCCTGGTTGTCAGTATCTTGTCTATCATCACATCAATTATATTGGTCCTTTACTCGTGTCGGTTTGAGAAGGTCTCCATTGACTTCTTACTGGAGGGTCTTGTCCTTATCGACGATGACATATTGCTCTTAGGACAGGCCTAGAGCCGCACCCTAGCCCTATTTTCATTATTGATAGGTCACCTTGTGCTCAGCATCGATCAGTATCATGGGTCTTTGACTGAGTGGTTTCCCTTGTGTTCGACATCAGCTTTCATTATCACACATTGGGATTCGTGCAGTACCTTGGTTTCCATTTGACCCTATTGGTGGATACCTCGCCTCTGTGTCAGCTTTCATTATTGGTTGGTTCAGAGGGTTTCTATCGTGCGCTAGCTACATCTTGTGTACACCAGAAATGTGCTTCAATCGGGTTACTACATCTTTTTTCGTCCGATTCCTTCCACATTATTGGCCTACGGGTTACACTCGCACTAGATTGATGAAGGATACCTTAATGCCTTCCTTCTAGCGGATCTTTCCCTATCGACTACGACTCATTGCTCTGGGGCAAAGGTCTAGAGTCCATTTGGTAGTACCTTAGGGTTTGCAGTCATCAGTGGCAGATCCTTCGCTATCGACAGTGGGAAACCATCATTGTCTCTTGATTCATAAATTCTTACAGGTGTTCGACTTCAGCTCATCTATTCGCACTTGTTAGATTGTATTGGGTACCTTGACTCTCATTATCATTATCAGTGAGTAGTCTCACGTTTGTTAACGATATACATCAATGACCGGTAATCAAACGATTTCTCACATGGTCGACTTCAGATCATTTATTCCCATTGTGTAGAAATGTACCACGGCGGTTGGTGAAGACCTCGGGTTGCATCAGCATTCTTTGGTTCACTTGTCAATTGCTCCTGTTCCTGCTAGTTGATACCATTCCACATTATATGTTGCGGTCCTTCACAGCGACATCCTATATGCTGGCATCTGAGTTACGATGTAGTACCATCTTATTCCATCATGTTCATTTGGTACTATTGGGATCAGTTTTGACATCAGTGATCAACTTCATCTTTCAGCTTCATTGATCATCTTCTTACATGTGATATTCAGACATGTACTTGTTCGATCGTGATCAGATGACCCGTTATGTACTTTCAATTCTTTATACTTGTATACATAGTGGATCCGCTTGTACTTGATATGCAGACATGCTTTACTTTCTTTGAGCATGGGTATGCCCACCTTAGACAGTTGTTTCTTTCTGATCTTCTTTTGCTGGCTTGGCAGGCTGAAATCTAGTGAAGTCCGTCTCAGTTTTTGACAGGTTTCCTTTCCATATACTTAATACATTTCGTCCATCATGTTCCCCTTCTGACCTCATATATTAGGGGGCATATGTTATAGCTCCAAATATCACCTTATGTATTTGTGATGCTTGGTTTATGGCCTAGGGCAACCCCTCCTTCCAGACTTGGTCCAAATATTTTAAAAACAATGTTTTACTCCCTGTACGCGACTTTGCCTTGTATTAAATGCGTGTACACGCGGGTCAATATATACCCAACCCACGTATATGTCTTAAAACACTTAAAAAAATTAAATTTCCTTAATTATGGGCGGAGATCACAGGTTTTACCTGTTGATTACCTATTAGTGCCCATGGCCCAACTGTTCCCAACTGTTTCCCAACTAAAAAACTACTTTGGGAGAAGTATAAAAAGACTTCAATGGGAATGCCTTAAGGAGGACATAAAATAGAGAATTACTCTGCTGAGATTATCCCCTGATCAAGTCTGAAGATCCCTGTGCTTCAAGCACTTCCCCAAGTTCAGGAAAGCCTTGTTTCCTTGAGAGTTGATATCCTTTCACTTGTGGGAGATATCCTTGTGTTGGTTATGGAAGGATCCTTTTAAAGACCAAGACTGGATGGACCCAGAGGACGGTTTCGCTTGGAGCCGGAAGAGGAAGACTCAGGTGAACTCTTTCTATGTTTTATTATAGTTATCTGCAATAAAAAAAACACTGTCTTGTTCCTGATATCAACTTTGTTCATGCATTTGATGTTGTTGTTATGGTTTATGTATGAATGACTATTTCAATGTATAACTAACCATCTACTTATATTTTATAAAGTTGATTTCACTATAATGCTTTATCTATATGCTGTTGTGCATCTTTGAATTGGTTGTTTCGCAGGTTAAAAGATCGTGAGGAGTTGCAGAGGGTTTAAACCTTGGCTGGAACTACCCGAACGAAGGACCCCGGGTATGTACATCCTCGCATAGTTTGCTCGTTTAATAATTTTGCCTAAGTTATATGCTTGTTTCTTGTTGTAGATTACTCCTGCTCTGCTAGGGTTCTGACCCAAAGCCCTAGGGGACTTTATCCCTTAATAGCCATAACGTTGATACAATGTGTGAAGGTGCAAAAGAGCACCCACTCTTGGTGCTTCTCCGCATCTTCACACTTTACACAATGTATTAACGTTTTATTTAGAATGTATTGTGTTCCTAGGAGCTAAGATCATCTCCATTGTAGCATTTTGATCAAGGTTTAATTGTAACACTTTCTATCCATTGTTGTGATTTTTACATTGCTTGTCGGTGCATATTTTCTAGAAATTATATCGCATTTGCAGAGAAAAAGCAAGTTGATTGCAATTCATTTGAAAATATTTTATTTTATCATGTATGTTTTATGAAGTTGAGTTTTTTGAAATTTGAGAAGCTCAAGTTTCTACTGGTAGATAAACATTGTGAACTATATAATCATTGGCACTGTGAAAACTAGGTTGGCTTTGTAATGTAAAATAGTTGTTAGTTGCAGCTCTACAGTGCGCAAGAACCGATCCCTAATAGGCATGAACCATTTGTTCTAATATTCAACAAATGGTGTGTGTCATGGATGTGGTGGTGTTAGGTTAATTATATAATCTGAAATGTGAATAGATTGTTTACAACTTTTTATCTTCCCAAGTCACAACGAATACTTTTCCTCGTACTATGTAAGATGTGTGTAGATACATTTACTAATATTTTAATAGTCACTTTTTATAATAACATAACTACGCACAGTAATAAAGCTTGTGCACATGAACATCAAATTGGTCTATACGAAGTGTGGAGAGCTTTCATTGTGCAAAGTTATCTCCGCACTCCGCATAATGACAAAGCTTCCGCACACTAAATACATCTCTGCACTGACTTTCACAGCGTCTTCCACTGATTTTTTCTTTCAAAATTATTCGTTGATGCGGTTGGACTTATATAGAAAAGAAGGGGTCTACACTTCGAAGTAAAGCAAATTGAATTTGGGAACAATTTAATGAAGAAAATCCTTGAAATGTTTCACTACATCTACCAACCACTGCCCTTTCTCTGATCCCATTTCATATAGGATAACCCAACAGGTAATTAACCTCGCACTTCCACTTCCCAGCTTGGTTTTTTAGTGTAATCATCTTTTGGAATATGGGTAATAGGTGAGATGTTGAATCAGATAAAGGTAGAACAAAATATACACACACTATGAGATCTGCCAAAATACAGACGTTGTCGGTTAAATTTGGGAATAGTTGTGAAGACTTCATTAACAAACAACTAAAGTACCTTGCAATTTTTTATGGATTTATCCTACCAACGCCCAAGGCCCTGCGACTTTTAAAGCTTAAATGTAACAACCCTAGTTAAAAATGCATGTAATAAAGTTAATAAAACAAAATAAGACCAAGGTCATGGGACACATATTCCAAGTTGAATGTTGGGCAAAAACATAGTGATGGGGATCTGTTGAGGGTGTTGGAAATCTGTCAACCAAGGGGATCTCCGCGATATGAAGTCCCAACTAGACCTCACACAATTTGGTGTAGGAGTCCCATGTGGTATAAAGGCCCGATTGTTGAATCCTCAAAGATCTTCCTTGGCTCTGACTGTCAGCACGGGAGGGTGATGCAATAGGATCTTTGAACAACAAGGTAAGTGTGCCTGGTAAGTGTGCACCGCAGCTGTGTCATGGTTCTCTTACTACAAAAGGGGGGAGAAAAGTGAGCCTCTAAGTGAGGTAATAGTACCACACAAGAAGAGACACACGCAAACCAGGAAGGTTTGTCCAGCATCCAGCGGAATAGTCCACAGCAGATGCAGCAGTCATTAAAACCAAAGTACATGGAAAGATTCGTCCACCATCCAGCAAAATAGTCCACAATGGATGTGACAGTCGTTATAACCAATGAGCAAGAAAGGTTTGTCTAGTATCCTGTGGAGTAGTCCACAAGGATGAGACAATAATGATAACCAATGCAGAGCATTCCCAACAAGGTAAGCACTAAAACAACCGAAATAGTTCAGCTATCTTAGTACATGTGAAACAAACCAAGGGGATCTCCGCAATATGAAGTCCCAACTAGACCTTACACCATTTGGTGTAGGAGTCCCATCCAATATAAAGTTTCGGTTGTCAAATCCTCAAAGATCTTCCTTGGCTCTAGCTGTCAACACAGGAGAGTGATGCAATAGGATATTTGAACAACAAGGTAAGTGTGCTTGGTAAGTGTGCACCGCAACTATGTCATGGTTCTCTTACTACAAAAGGGGGGAGAAAAGTGAGCCTCTAAGTGAGAGGTAATAGTACCACCCAGGAAGAGACACGTGCGAACCAGGAAGGTTTGTCCAGAATTACAAATGCTCAAAGAATAGTCTTACAGACATCCATAAGTCATGCATGGAAACGTGTTGGCCTGAAAAAACTTATGTATTTAGCAAAAGTTCCAAGACACATATTTACATCATACATCACTAGCCCAAGTAGTGGGACATTGGAGCCACTCCTCGCTCCTCAAAGAATTGACTAAACCTCTCTACATTTTGTGGGAGGAGCCAAGGTGAAAAGTCCTTTGATCATACAATGAGGGGGTATATATAATAAAGGGTGATGCTTGACCCTTGTGACTCTTTGATTACCCTCATGATTGTTCAACTTCCTGTGACTTTTCAACTGACATGACTCTTCATATTCATGTGTGTCCATTGGACTTCCACTTTACATTACATTTGATTTACAATAGACATGGCCCATAATAGTGATGTGGCCTTTGAAAACTCATGACATGACTTGACATGACACTGTTGACATGGACTAGCTTGTTGAGGTGGCAATGTCAAGTCGTTGTTGCTACTGAGTAATGGATGTGTTCTTGGATGCACTTTCTCTTCTCCTTGGCATAGCTTGATGATGCAAGGTATTTAATGATCTTTGGTATTGAGAGGTGGTTGCGTGGATGTGTTCCATTTTCTTGTTGTTGATAAGCTTCTCCGTTCGTCCAGCTACAAGTGAGTCTTCCAACATGTTTGCTCCTCCTTCTCCTTCTTCTGTTGAAATAACAACAATAAATGCTAAGAATAGAATGTTATAAATATCATTGCTATAGATAGCATTTCAGGTACCAGTGTTGAAAATAGCAACAAGAAATGATAAAATAGAAATGCTAAAAATAGCATTGCTATAAATAGCATTTCAGGATATATTCCAATTTTAATTAGTCCCTGAATTAAAATTGAGAATTAAAATTCGAATTTAGTCTTAATATCTATTTGAAAAATAATTAATTAATTCATCTTGAGTTAATTAGTTGGAGAAAATCAAACATGAAGTCTATGTGAAGACATGCAACAGTTATCCCTTTGATTGAGGAAGTTATCCCTTAATTAAGGAGATAAGGATGAGTTGTAATTAGTTAGCTCAGTTAACTGCGTTAAGTCCAGTTAAATTAGTTCCAAACAATTTGTGGAACTAATTGTGAGTTCAGTCAGTTAATGCATGCATGCAACTAGTGTTCTCCAGATAACTGAATATTCTCTCATAAATAACTCATGCATGTCAGTACAGAGAAAGACCCAAGGAGATTAAAGGAAACTCATCCATGCAGAAGGAATTCATTCCTTCAGGATTGCGCAGTTATTTCAGAGGTCAAAGCAGTGTGTGAGGGATTATTACACACAGGTGGCAGCTTGAGTACCTAGGAGAAACTGCGCAAGGAAATAGGAGGCTTGGAGGACTGAAGGAAGGCATATGTGTTGTCTATTATGTCTATGAGCAGCAGTGAGGGATTGTACTGAGAGCTGGATAGCTTGTGAGCTAAATATTTATGTAATCCTGAGATATTTCCACTTGTAAGATAATACAGATAGCGGGTTTTTTAGTTGAGGCTTTCCCCAGAGTATTCTTTTGTGTTTCACGTGTGATTGAATCTTCTTCTCTATTATATGTGTTCTATTTGATCTTGCTCAAAATCGATTAAGCTTCCGCAAGTTTGATTGTAGAAGTAGATTAAGTGTTTTGCTTTAGTACATTGCATAATCAGTTTAATCTACGGTGAGATTTTTACATGGTATCCAGATTGGGAATGACTGTGGTCGAATCTGATGCAGGAGGAGCACCAGAGATGGTTCTTCATCCAAGGAGGATGAAGAAAATTTCACCTTAGCAAGTAAGGCAAGGAAAGGGAAGGAGAAGGATTCTCATCCCAAATCTAGTTCTTCTCATGGTGGGAAGAAGATTGAGAAATCTAAAGTGAGATGCTTTAGTTGTCATGAGGTGGGCCATTATGCAACTAATTGTCCATTGAAGAAATCCAAGAAGGGATCCTCGGAAGGATCTGAAGGTGAGGCATTGGCCTCTCAGCTTGAATTAGATTTTACCCTCATCGCATGCATGGTTTCATCGATGATGGGTTGTGGTTGGTTTCTTGACAGTGGAGCCTCATTCCACACGATCGACGATAAGAGTTTGTTCAGTACCTTGGAGGAGAAAGACCTCCAGATGCGCATAGAGATGGGTAATGTTGAAAAGTATAGCGTTTCAGGAGTGGGCACAGTTGCTTTTTAGAGGGAGCATGGAGCTCGCATCACCTTGACAGATGTGAAGTATGTGCCTGGACTGAAGAAAAACTTGGTATCGATCGCGATGTTGGAGGACAAAGGCTATGATGTAGTTTTCAGTAAGGGAAATGTTTTCCTTAGACACATAACCACGAGACAAGTGAAGTAGATCGATTCACGAGTCAAGAACCTGTATGCTCTTAAGGTTCAAGATGCATGTAAAACCTTGAGGAGCAAGGCAACTGTTAGAGACTTGGTGGTTGAGAGGGAGAGTACATTACCTCCCAACATGCAGCGCTAGAAGAAGTCTCAGACAATTGTGGAGGAGCCACAATTGGTGAAGCAACTTCAGGAGGTTGTGGAGCAGCCACAACTGGAGAAGCCGAGAGGAGACTGAGTGGAGGCATCCACTCATGCAGAGACCTCTAGTAGGGGGAAATTTCGAGCCAAGTGGGCAGAGGGATCACATGCAGCCATACCTCCAGGCGTGAGGTGGGGCGATGTGAAGCGATAGTCTCAAGAAGGCTGAAATAGGGGTAGGATCCTTGAGTTACTCAGCCTTTTGATTAGACCTTGCTACGGGAGCCCCAACAAGGAGTAGCAGGATTGGCTAAGTGGGTAGAGACAGATGTGGATGGAGCGGCAGAGGAAGCTTCAACATCAGAGGGTGTTTCTAGCCCAACAGGGAGGTCAGTTGGGAGATCAGTTACTTACTTCTCAGTAATTGAGTTGCAGTGTAGCAGTGGGCAGCACAATGCAACATGATGAGAGGAGGTGAAGTGCAGATGCAGTGCTGGGAGAAAGGACCAACAACAACACAGATGCAGCAGGAGGACTCAGTGTGATTAATGCAGTCAGAGATCAAAGTGACAAAGGCTAGAGCAGTAAGATATTGAAGGGCACAGAGGTGCAGAGTTTTAAGTCAACAGAGACAATAATAGTCAGAGACTTTGATGACAGAGGCATCATTCTGATTCAGGTTGAATATTTTTGTTTATGGAGTTGTTGGAGTAGTAACACTTGAGAGAAGTGTTGCATGCAGAACATTCCAAAGGTTCAGGATCGGGTTCGAGTTGAATGCCTTTCTTGTTGAGAGGGAGTGTTGAAAATAACAACAAGAAATGCTAAAAATAGAAATGCTATAAATAACATTGCTATAGATAGCATTTCAGGTACTAGTGTTGAAAATATCAACAAGAAATGCTAAAAATAACATTGCTATAAATAACATTTTAGGATATATTCTAATTTTAATTAATCCCTGAATTAAAATTGAGAATTAAAATTCGAATTTAGTCTTAACAGTTGTTTCAAAAATAATTAATTAATTCATCTTGAGTTAATTAGTTGGAGAAAATCAAACATGAAGTCTATGTGAAGACATGCAACAGTTATCCCTTTGATTGAGGAAGTTATCCCTTAATTAAGGAGAGAAGGATGAGTTGTATTTGAGTTGTAATTAGTTAGCTCAGTTAACCGAGTTAAGTCCAGTTAAATTAGTTCCAAATAGTTTGTGGAACTAATTGTGAGTTCAATCAGTTAATGCATGCGTGCATGCAACTAGTGTTCTCCAGATAACTAAATATTCTCTCATAAATAACTCATGCATGTCAGTTCAGAGGAAGACCCAGTTGAGATTAAAGGAAGGGATAGTGTACTATCAGTTGGAGGAAATTTCCTATAAAGGAAACTCATCCATGCAGAAGGAATTCATTCCTTCACGATTGCATAGTTATTTCAGAGGTCAGAGCAGTGTGTGAGGGATTATTACACACAGGTGGCAGCTTGAGGACCTAGGAGAAACTGTGCAAGGAAATAGGAGGCTTGGAGGACTGAAGGAAGGCATATGTGTTGTCTATTCTATCTATGAACAGCAGTGAGGGATTGTAACGAGAGCTGGATAGCCTTTGAGCTAAAGTTTTGTGTAATCGTGAGATATTTCCAATTGTATGATAATACAGATAGCGAGGTTTTTAGCTGAGGCTTTCCCAGAGTATTCTTCTATGTTTCATGTGTGATTGAATCTTCTTCTCTGTTATATGTGTTCTATTTGATCTTGCTCAAAATCGATTAAGCTTTCACAAGTTTGGTTGTAGAAGTAGATTAAGTATTTTGCTTTAGTACATTTCGTAATCAGTTTAATCTACGGTGAAATTTCTACATCTTCATTGTCTCGCCATGATCTAATAGTGTACATGTTCCTGCAATTCACTCATGACGGGACGACATCAAATCCAAAAACTCCCTAATCTAAGATGATACACTATTATCCATGGACTGAGCCCAAGACAGGTGACAGGCTGGGAAAGAGGGCCCAGTAACTATGCATTGCGCAGTTCCAGGTGACAGGGAGGGAGACAGGTCATTGAGATTGCGCAAAGCGCAGCTCAGGCTTGGTTGAGGAACTCTTGGGCACAATCTTCACTATCTGACGAAATTGCGCAGAAGCCACTAGGAGACAAGATTTCACAGTTGAGACCATTAGTGATTGTTGCATGATAGGACCCGGGGAGGCAGTTATGCACAGTTTTCAAAGGAAAGGCAGGACTGGGAAATAGAGGGGCTTGGGAGGACATGTCTACGCAGTTTTGGAGATCAGTGAGTCTCGGTTGAGGGAGGACACTGGGGGGACACTTTTGCGCAATTCTGGGAGGCAAGACAGGCTTGGGTCTTTGTGCATTGCAGGGTTCCATTAGGTAGGGAGGAAGCTTAATGACTGATCTTACAAAATGTGTAGTTTAGCTCAGGATAGGGGAAGCTACTACACAGTTCTGGGATGAAATCAGTTTGCTCAGCTCTGGAATTGTGTAGTGCAACTACCCTATGGGATAGTGACGCACAGTCCATGGTTCCAGGCACTAGGGTTGCATCACTGAGGGCTGAGACTGCGTAGTGCGCCGTTCAGTCGGGGTTCGATGAAAGTGAGTTACTTAGTTGGGAGGATTTTTAGAAAAACAATTGTGTGGGAGAAAGGTGAACTTGTGAGGAACTTGAAATTGTGATCACACACTTAGCATAAGACGAAAAAACAACATAGACCACCGGAACAACAAGACAAAGCATTACCCTCTGTGAGAGTCCTAAGACAAAAAACAACAAGTGCGACACTTGAGATAGACTATAGGACGACCGTGAAGACACTTGTGTGACGATGCTTAAAACTTTGTGTATGAGTGCAACAGGTGTTTACACGGCTAGGACAACTTGTATACACAAGGACCAACCTTCGAGGTCATCAGAAAGGTTCACAAACATGACATAACAACAAAACATGCCAAAAGACGACAATTTATCCAACAAGCGAAAGGGAGCAAGGCACTTAGAGGAAACACATGGGATGACTGTCAGTGCTTGCAACCATGCATGTCATTGAAGACATGATGATATGAAAAAAGATAAGTGGTCCTTCATGCTACACTGAGAGGTGTATTTCAAAAAGATGTGCTTTGTTTTCCATATCTACCCTCCAAAGGGTTATGCATCATATGGAGTCTTCATGTTGTCTCAATCTTCTATCATACCATGGGTTCCTTGGTCTCCTTATCTTTTCTCCTTAACTCCTTAAGAGTCGTCTAGCATGTCATCCTTCTTAGTGGTCATTGAGAGACAATATTGCACAATTTAAGAAGGCAATGATTGCTGCAGGATAAGGCCCCTTAGAGGACACATCTGCACAGTTTCAGGAGGCAAGATGGACTGGGGAGCTGAGATGCCTGAGGGACAAAACTGCGCAGTTTCTAGAGGCAGTAAGTTCCGACTGAGGGAAGGACATTGGGGTAAGCCACTGTGCAGTTTTGGATGCCAAGGGAGGTTAGGCTTTTTGCGCATTGCGCAATTCCAACGAATAAGGGAAAAGCTTGAAGGTTGCAGATGTGAAGTGCACAGTTCAGGAAAGCCGGATGAAGCTAGGTTGCTAGGGAAACTCTAGAATTCGGCTAAGTGTGGGATTAGTGGGACCGATGTGAATAGTGATAGAACTTGACTACGATCACACAATTGAATACTTAGTGACACAACATAAGCCATCCATAACATATAAAAACATACTTCGCTTAATGCAACAACCTTTGCGACAACTTACGACAAGTGCGGTTGCGATGATAGACTTTGAGAGGATGAAGGCAACACTTGTGTAAGAGTGCGTGAGATGAGTGTGAAACATGTCTATGTGATGATAGGAGCCCATTCTCACAAATATTTCCCCTTGAAGCAAAACAAACTTCCCTTTGCATGACAAGCGATAATCCCCATGCCCAAAGTTGACACATACTATATAAAGATAAAAGCGTGAACGACTCTTGAGATTGAAGAAGGGAGCCTGAAATCATCAGCTTACCAATAAATACCTAAGGAACAATCGATCACATGATCCACATTAAGCTCCAAGATTTGAATGTAGGCCAATATTTTAGAGGGTGTTGCAGCCTCTACAACACTTAGCGACACACTGGTAGAAACCAACTTCTCTCTCTTGGTTAGTTTCTTTTGTGCAAGGTCTTGGTCCTTCAGGGAGTATTGATTCGTCGTGCATATTACTTTGGCCTCTCTACTTACCCCATGGTCAGACTTGGTCCCCTTTGTACCTTCTTAGTTAAACACAACATAAGATTCAACCAGATCACAGTGTTTCGAATTGGGAGGAGTAGTTTAGCTCGCAAGCTTAAGATTTTCAGAGTATAGTTTTTCATCTCTGGTGTTGCTCCACTGCTAGCAGGCCTAGACAGTACCTCGGTGGAGTTGCATGCTTCACCTCTTTGTGCAGAAAGCCTTTCTCTTCTTTGGCCTTTATTTATTTTTGAAAGAGAACTGTGCATCAACAATTATTTATTTTGGAGCGGAAGAGGGATCCTGACTTATTGAGAGAAGGAGAGGTTTTTCCTTCAGAGAAGCATATAAAGACCTATAATTTAGGTTTTCTCGTTTATATTTTCCCCTTCTCCATTTCTACTAGTTGGATAAGCTTGAAAACACCAAAACAAAAAACTGAGTATAGGTGTGAGGTTCCCAGACTGGACATAAGTTCTTGGTTGGATCGAAGCTCTCCTTACGGACGGATCGTATTTTCCGTCAGAACTTCATCGGCTAAAGATACAACCAACTACAAGGAAGACAGACAAAGGACTAACCAAGCGTTGCAGTGTCACAAGACTCTTTGAACTTCAACCACGAACACATTTGGA
The DNA here is from genome assembly GCA_031772625.1 of Pinus tabuliformis. Classification (NCBI taxonomy): domain Eukaryota; kingdom Viridiplantae; phylum Streptophyta; class Pinopsida; order Pinales; family Pinaceae; genus Pinus; species Pinus tabuliformis. The sequence goes on along the minus strand of CM062819.1, from coordinate 716,958,058 downwards.
AGCCACAACATAGCAAGGCACAACAGTTATTTGCATGATACAAAACAAAAAGGAAAAGTAGACAAGAAAGAAAGAAACCATAGAATCCGAAAACAAAATCAAAAGACAAGAGAATAAAATGACTTAAGCAAACATTATATAAAACCAAAATAAGAAAACCAGGAAAACTACAGGGAACGGGTGCAAGATGAGTGCAAGGAAAGAACACTAAGATGTAGCTAATCCTACTCCTAACCTATCAGCTGGGAGGCAGGGATCACGTATAATGAAATTTTGAGTGAAGCCACCATAGTCGTTCCTGATCTACGTCCACAAAGATGTGAATGATTAAAACATATATACAAAAATGTGCAACAAAATATACAAAAACTTGGGAAAATTTTCATAAGCAAAGGAAGGTGTTGCCTATAGGCGGAAATGTGTGTCACACCCACTACTTTTATCCAATCCACATGCTTACCTTTTCGATGAATACCATTTTTCAACAAACCTCGGAAGCCTCTTGCGAGTGTGTCCTCATCTATACCGATCTTCTTAGCGAGCGTGAGGGAAGATTGAGACTTGTTGTCTGCAACAGAGCTTGCCAAGTAAGATTGTTCCAGCCATTCAACGATTAGATCATAAAATTCATAATGGCTACCTTGAAAGCCTCGTGATCTTTGAAAAGATGAATTTTTTATTCGAGAAGCGAGATCATGATGGGAATCTTGTAAGGGAAAATAGATTTGGTCATCCGTGGCAGTCATGCCAAGACAGTGAGGACCGCCATAACCATCAGCGAAGGCTGAAGTGCCTCACCTGCTTGACATAAATATAAATGGAGAGATGTTGAACAATGAAGATCAAAGAGTGTGAAACAATTGTCATTGGATATGTGGATGGGAAAATGATAAGCTGAATGATAGTCACCCAAGATAGAGAAATGGTCAGATGAGCTGATTGAAACATCAGATTCCCAGTTTGTAATGAATAAAGAAAAATCAATTTGAACAATCTTGCGAATGCTTTGAACAATCGAACCAAGTTCCTTGTGAGCCAGATATGACAGACCACCTTCCTGCAACTAGTGACCAATTGTACAAGCATCATAGTCATCAAAAGAGTTTAAAAAGGATGCTAGCACCATGAATGCATGAAACCAGTTGAGGCATGGTGAATGGAGAAGAACTTGATTTGTGTGACAACTTGTGCATTGATTGTCACTCAAGAGGATTTCTGGTGTGATGAGAGGACAAATTTGCAATATAAGATTCACAAGAAGACCGAGGAGCTGACCATTAAGGGAGAAATTCGATAAGTATGATTCTTGCGGGAAAATATAGTATTTGAGATGATCAACTTCACAATTCCATGACTTCATGAGAGATGGACATTACCAACTTGAGTTTGATGTGAGGGATTTGCATGAAGATGAATGAACTATAATAGATTCTTGAATTTGGTCAAAAGTAAAATCTTGAAAATTCGAAAGAGCGCACTCGAAATACCAAACACATTTCACACGGAAATCCACATCGAGTGAAACCATGCGACTAGACAGATTGTGAGAGAGAAACCAGATCTGATTTAGTTCAGGGGGCTTACAAGAGTCACGAGATCCTGAAATAACCATCTATGGAAGTTGAAGTGCCTCAACTCCCTGGCAGATCCCAGAAATTTCCAGAATTGTAGAATCGCATTTTGAAGCTTAAACCAGATCATGCATGGTTTGAGGGTGGCTGCTATTGTTGATTTTAGTATGACCACTGCTCATCGGATGACAACCACCTCTATCACAGGTTTTACTGGACTTTTCAATTTCAACCAAATTGCTCAAATGGAGAGGCTCTTCTGATAACACGTTAAAAAATAAATGAATTGGTGAGATCTCATGAGCAAGTTGATTTGAAGAGTTGTCTTGATGCAAAAGAAGATATGATGATGGATGGGAAGAGTTCTCTATGATTTGATTGTTTTCAATTTCATGATGGATAACCTGAATTCCTTGTGTCAATCAAGGGGATAACCCATCGGATGGAAAAACTAAAGAGTATGGAGTATCTTCATTGCAAGTGGATGTGTTGCAAATGGTGGGACACAAGGGATAGTGAGGTAAAAGGGAAGTTTCGATATGAACACCATCTTTGACCGAAGCAGATTCTAGATCCAAATTGAAATCTTCAATAGTAACCAAAAGATCATGTGCTTGGGAATTCGTCGCAACACATAGAAATAGAATCATTAGTGGAATGATTATTGCCCAAGGCTGGGGTTTGATTGAAATAATTGATTGTACTGGAGTTTCCACCGAGATTAGAAGATTGAGAATAGTTCAAAAATGAAAACTCATTGTTTTGATGTAGAAGATTTCGATACAGAGAGGAAACATTGAAAGTGTCCTCACATTTCTGTTCCTTTACCTATGTAATGTGATTGCCTTGTACCTGATCGCAATTTGAGCCAGCAGCTTGAGAATCAAGAGAATGTGAAGAACTAGTTGGTGAAGCAAATTGATCAAGCAGGTCATGGTACAAAGAGTTAGGATGTGAAGAAGATAGAGGATAATAGAAATCTGGATTAGCCTTGAGATTAGAGTTGTGAACGGTGACATCCTCTTGCAAAATGGAGGAGTGAGTCTTCATTGTAGGCTTCATGAGCCATTCTAGAATTTCCTCCATTGAAGCGGGAGAAGAATGAGAAGATGGGTTGGAGATTTGATTCATAGATTTCCCAGTTTTACAATCACCGCAAGGAGGCACCCACATTGGGATTGAAAAAGGAGGAGGACAAGGAACAAAATGGGTAGTAGGATCCTCCTCTACGATTTGAGGTGCCTCATGATTCGCAACAGTTGGGGAAGCAGAAAAATTGGGAGGTTCAGGTTCAGTGCACGAAGAGACAAGAACTAAGCACTCAAACTATTGTTTCAAGAAATCCCAGTTCAAATCTTCTTCTGGAATTTCATAGCAAAGGTGAAGGAATTGATCAAAAAATTCTCAACTGATTCGTTAGGCTCCATTCTTAAGAGATTGATTCTTTCACAAAAGTCTCAGTAGTTATACTTATCGAAGGCTTGATGGAGCTCCCTGAGGAACTAACGAAGGGAATGGACGGAAGCAGGTGACAAGGTATGGCACCACCGATTAGCATGACCTTCAAGGGTGAGGAAGAAAAACATGCAAGCAAACTCTTTGTCATCGATTTCGTAAGGTTCACAAAATTGAAGAAAATAAAAAATGTGCTTAGTTATGGAAATTCGATCCTCACCATCAAACTTTAACTGGGACAAGTGATCGAGAAGCTCATTGGGGAGTGAAAATTGATAAAGGGAAAAATTGGAGAAACACCCTGGGAGTATGATTTGTGTATGAGCCATTTTAGATAAGAGATTCAAACTAGATGCAACATGCTCAGCTTGTCATCTGGCCCTCCTTCTAGTGCCATTTTGTTGACGGTGCTGGAAATCCATCAACCAAGGGGATCTCCTCACCATGAAGTCCCAACTAGACCTCACACTATTTGGTGTAGGAGTCCAATCTGATATAAAGGCCAAGTTATCGAATCTGCAAAGATCTGCCTTAGCTATAGCTGTCAGCACGGGAGAGTGATGCAATGGGATCTTCGAACAACAAGGTAAGTGTGCCTGGTGAGTGTGCAATGCAACTATGTCAAGGTTCTCTTACTACAAAAGGGGGGAGAAAAGTGAGCCTCTAAGTGAGAGGTAATAGTACCACCTAGGAAGAGACACATGCGAACCAGGAAGGTTTGTCCAACATCCAGCAGAATAGTCCACAACGGATGCAACAATCGTTAAAACCAAAGTACAGGGAAAGATCTATCCACCATCCAGCAGAATAGTCCACAACGAATGTGACGGTTGTTATAACAAATGAGCGATAAAGGTCTCTCTAGTATCATGTGGAGTAGTCCACAAGGATGAGACAACAATGATAACCAATGCAACACATTCCCAACAAGGTAAGCGCTAAAACAACCGAAGTAGTTCAACTATATTAGTACATGTGAAACAAACATGAATTACAAATGCTCAAAGAATAGTCTTACAAACATCCATAAGTCATGCATGGAAACGTGCTGGCCTAAACAGGCTTTTGTATTAAGCAAAATTTCCAAGACACATAATTACATCATACATCAGTAGCCCCGGTAGTGGGACATTGGAGTCACTCCTTTCTCCTCAAAGAACTGACTGAACCTCTCGATACTTTATGGGAGGAGCCAAGGTGTAAATTCCTTTGATCATACAATGAGGGGGTATATATAACCAAGGGTATTGCTTGACCCTTATGAATCTTTGACTACCCTCATGATTGTTCAACTTCCTATGACTTTTCAACTGACATGACTCTTCATATTCATGTGTGTCCATTGGACTTCCACTTTACATTACATTCAATTTACAATAGACATGGCCCATAATAGTGATGTGGCCTTTGACAACTCATGACACGACTTGACATGACACTGCTGACATGGACTAGCTTGTTGAGGTGGCAATGTCAAGTTGTTGTTGTTGTTGAGTGATGGATATGTTCTTGGATGTGCTTTCTCTTCTCCTCCGCATAGCTTGATGATGCGGGGTCTTCAATGATCTTTGGTCTTGAGAGGTGGTTGCATGCATGTGTTCCCTTTGCTTGTGCTTGATAAGCTTCTTTGTCCATCCAGCTGTAAGTGAGTCTTCTAGCATGTTCACTCCTCCTTCTCCTTCTTCATCGTCTCACCATGATCTAACAGTGTACCTGTTCCTGTAATTCACTCATGATGGGACAACATCAAATCCAAAAACTCCCTAGTCTAAGATGATGCATTGTTATCCATGGACTGAGCCTGGGACAGGTGACAGGTTGGGAAATAGGGCCCAATAATTGTGCATTGCGTAGTTCCAGTTAACAGGGAGGGAGACTAGTCACTGAGATTGCGTAGAGCACAACTCAGGCTTGGCTGAGGAACTCCTAAGCACAGTCTTCACTGCTGGGGAAAATTGCGTAGAGGCCATTGGGAGACAAGATTGCGCAGTTGAGACCATCAGTGGTTGCTACAAGATGGGACCCTGGGAGGCAGGTTTACGTAGTTTTCAGAGGTAAGGCAAGACTGGGCAGCAGAGGGGCTTGGGAGGACATGTCTGCGTAGTTTATAATATCAGTGAGTCCTGGCTGAGGGAGGACACCGGGGGGACACTTCTGCATAGTTTTGGGAGGCAAGGCAAGCTTGGGTCTCTGTGCATTGTGGGGTTCCATCAGGTAGGGAGGAAGCTTGATGACTAATCTTGTGAAATGCACAGTTCAGGTTAGGGTAGGAGAAGTTATTGCGCAATTCTAGGGATGAAAGTAATTTTCTCATCTTTAGAATTGCGTACTGCAACTGCCCTGGGGGACAGTGACTGTGCACTACGCAGTTCCAAGCAGCAGGGTTGCATCACTGAGGGCTGAGACTATGCAGTGCATAGTTCAGTCGAGGTCCGTAGAAATTGAGTTACCTGTTCAGGAGGATTTTCAGAAAAATGGCTAGGTGTGGGAGAAAGGTGAACTTGTGAGGAACTTGAAATTGTGATCACACACTTATCATACAATGACAAAACAACACATACCACTGGAACAACAAGGTAAAGCATTACCCTCTGTTAGACTATCCTAAGACAAAAAGCGACAAGTGTGACACTTGAGATAGACTTTAGGATGACCGTGACGACACTTGTGCGATAGTGCTTAGAACTTTTTGTATGAGTGCGACAAGTGTTTACATGGCTACGACAAATTGTATACACAAATACCAACCTTCAAGGTCACCGGATAAGTTCGCAAACATGACATAACAACCAAACATGCCAAAAGATAACAATTGATCCAACAAGCGAAAACAACAAGGCACTTAGAGGAAACACATGGGATGACTTTTAGTGCTTGCAACCATGCAAGTCATTGAAGACATAATGATATGACAATGATAAGTGGTCCTTCATGCTACACTAAGAGGTGTATTTCAAAAATATGTGCTTTGTTTTCCATACCTACCATCCAAAGTGTTATGCATCACATGGAGTCTTCATGCGATCACGATCTTCTATCATACTGTGGGTTCCTTGGTCTCCTTATGTTTTCTCCTCAGCTCCTTGAGAGTCATCTAGCATATCATCCTTCTTAGTGGCCACTGAGAGACAAGATTGTGCAGATTAAGAGGGTAGTGACTGCTGCGGGATAAGGCCCCTGGGAGGACACATTTGCACATTTTTAGGAGGCAAGGTGGACTGGGTAGCTAAGATGTCCGAGGGACAAAAATGCACAATTTATGGAGACAATGGGTTCCAGCTGAGCGAAGGACAATGGAGGAAGCCACTGCACAATTTTGGATGCCAAGGGAGGTGGGGCTTTCTACGCATTACGCAGTTCCAACATGTAAGGGAATAGCTTGAAGGTTGCAGATGCAAACTGCGCAGTTCAGGAAAGTCGGATGAGGCTAGGTGCTAGGGAAACTCCAAAATTCGGCTAAGTGTGGGATCAATGGGACTGATGCGAACAGTGATAGAAATTGATTACGATCACACACTTGAATACTTAGTGACACAACATAAACCATCCAGAACATATAAAAATGTACTTCTCTTAATGCAACAACTTACGACAAGTGTGGCTGCGATGATATACTTCGAGAGGATGAAGGCAACACTTGTGCAAGAGTACGTGAGATGAGTGTGAAACATGTCTATGTGATGAGAAGGACCTATTCTCACAAAGATTTCCCCTTGAAGCAAAACAAACTTCCCTTTGCATGACAAGCGATAATCCCCATGCCAAAATATGACACATACTATATAAATATGAAAGCATGAACGATTCTTAAGATCGAAGAAGGGAACTTGAAATTATTAGCTTATCAATAAGAACCTAAGGAACTATCGATCACAGGATCCACAGTAGGGTCCAATATTTGAATGTAGGCCAATATTTTGGAGGGTGTTGCAGCCACTAAAACAGGATTATTAGTGATTAATAAATGTCTATGGAAATTGGTAAAGACAAAGAGGCATTCATTGGCATTTTATTTATGAAATAATGGAAAATAGGAGAAAACGAAGGTGAAAGGTCACAAAATTGTGTGTGAGGAAAATTGAAGGAAAATGAAGAAAATAGAGGCCTCAATGATAAAAAGGCTTTTGAGGATCAATTCACAACCTTTTGTCAGCTTTGGCATGCATGGTATATGCATGCGATTACTTGGTTATGATTTGTCATTAGCATCAAAGATTCTCTGGTTTGACAGTGGTTTTGCCTAGCCTTTCCATTTCCTAGATAGCCATGGTGTTATGGGTTTTTCCATTTGTTTTCTGATTGGTACTTATGTTCCTTATGGTTGTGTGTTGAGGTATTCGTTCCTAGAGATTTGGTTGGACAAATGCTTTGGAAGCCATGGAACAACTTGAGTTGAGTTACTAGTCCTGGAAGCCTTGGTTGGACAAAAGATCTTGAGCCCTTGGTGGGTTGAGTTACTTGTCGTGGAGCATTGGTTGGACAAACGCTCTGGAGCTCTACGGCCACTTTGGTTTGAGTTACTATTCTTGGAGTCAGGTTGGAACAAACGCTCTAGAGCCCTAGACAACTTGGGTATAGACCAATCTGGTGATGGTTAGTGATGTCCAACCGTGAAGTGGAATCACTAGTTGAGGGTTGAGGTGGTTTGGCCCCTCGAAGCCTTAGTTTGGTTTATTCCATGACATCCCACATTCATGCTTGGAATATGGTACGAGGGTGATTGGCTGAAAGAGAGATTTGGTTCGGCCGAATCTATGGTCAGGTAGTACTTGGAAGTCCCTGACTTGGTTGGCTTTTACATATGTTAATGATAGCTTCTTTCCTATTGTAATTCATGAGTATTTATACTTGTTATTGTTGGGCTTTGATGGATATCCTATCATTGTTATTATTGTGGTTATATGCTAGTTATAAGCATGGTTTCATGACAGATTCTAGTTATGGCACTTAACATGTTTTGATTGGTAAATGAATGGCCATTGATTGCATGACCTAATATATGTTTTTGCCGCTATTATGAGGGGGCATTAGACCTTCTTGATGATTCTTAGATAAGTATAGGACCCCGATGTTCAAATATGCACTTATGACCTGTAGATTGCATGTTCACAATGTGTTTAATGAAATGTCTATCATGGTTAAGCCTAGTTAGGTCAAGTGTTTGACTAAGTTTTGTATATTATTCTTTGTCTTGGTGTATTTTATCATTATGGAAAGTCTCATTAAGTTCTTGGCAGAGGTCTAGATCCTAGCCCTGAAAATATGGCTCACATTCAGGGGTCACATGCACAAAATTGGGAATTCTAGACTGCAATTGTTGGGAGGCATGGTTATCCATGCGACTGGAGGGTTACAGTTAGTGGCTTTCCTTATCAATGCAAGTGACTAGGGCTTCAGATCACTAAAAAAAGAAAGTTAACTCGTGGTTTGGGCATCTGGGGGGCAGGGTGCTTTCTTAGTTCCTGGGGGTACTGTAGCACCTAAGGGAAGTCAATAAGTTTCTAGTTATCGATTCCACTTCCTTAACTATATTTAGGAGGTTGAGTCGTATCATAGTAACTCTTCGTCCCATATTTACCCAGGTGGACCGGTGAGCTTGGGTAAGTGTGGGAGGAGGGTGTTATAGAGTGGTATCAGAGCTCCCAGGTTTAACATTTCGACGAATGGGCGGAATGTGTTTTTCATCCATGCATGTGGGTTGTATATGTGCTTGTCATGTATGCATGGTAATGGTTATTGTTGCAGTTGTATTGTCATGTAGAAGTTGATGATTTTGTTGTTGGGATGTGTTTGTTGTAACACCCTCCTCCCACATCTGCCCAAGTAACTGACCAATTATGGTAAACATGTGACGAGAGGCTACTATGATCTGATTCAACCTCCTAGGTCACCTTAAGGAAGTGGAACTGAAAAAACACAACTAAATTAACCATCCACACATCCTACAAAACCTCCAGGAGCTACCCCACCTTTCTAGGTGACCAACCCATGAGAAAACTTGACACTTCACTACCCTAGAGCCTCATTCGCTGCCATGACATGGGCATGCATGCAACTGGGGCCCTCCAGTCGCTATCACGACATGGCCATGCAAGCGACTGGGGTATTTTTCAACTAGTTCTGAGCTTGTGACCCCGGATTTTGTGCCACTTTTTCAGGGCTAGGACTCAAGCCACTGCCCAGAACTCCATGAAACTTTCAAGAATTAAAAGTAACATCGAAACAATGATACAAATGCAAATACTTAAACAAAGACTTGGGTGGACCCCTTCTAGCCATGACATGAATTTCGTCAAACATGTCACAAATATGCATTCTACAGGTCATAACAACATATCTGAGCATAAGGGTCTCATACTTATCTAATAATCACTAAGAAGCATTGATGCCTTGTCACATTAGTTGCATTATTCATTATACATTCACTTACAGCTCAAAACATGATGAGAGGCATACATCATCACTATCATAAAACATGCTCATAACCAGTATATAATGAGCAAAAATAACAAGGATACATTAGCTATAAATGCATCATATGAACCAGTACATTTGCTCATAAAATACCCAGGAGAAATAGTTCTTATTAATGAATGACTATGCCAACAAGGCTCGGGACTTCCACGTACAACCTGACCATAGATTGGTTGAACCAAATATTTCTTTTAGCCAATCACCCCCGTGTCATATTCCAAGCATGAATGTGGGACTTATAACCAAAATCCTCCAATTCTTCCTGAGGCTACACCACCTCACCCTCAATAATAAAACTAGGCTTTACCAAAATCCCCACTAGATCACTAGGCCATAAACAATAAACATACAATGCCGGGATTTACCACAATACTCATGGGATCACTAAGCCAAAAACAAGCATGGATGCCACTAGATCTATCCACCTACACTGTGAGGGATTTGTCTGTGCCAACCTCTTGGCTTTACCGTGTATCCCGCCATTACCGGTCACGGTATTCTTAGGCCTACGAGGTCTCCACCCTCTGGGCTTTACCGTGTATCCCATCCCGAGATTCCTAGGCCAATCAAGGGTACTCACCACTGAGCTTTACCACGTATCCCGCCATATATCGGTCAAGGGATTCTTAGGCTCAATCGAGGTGTTCACATTCAAGCTTTACCATGTATCCCATCTCAAGATTCCTATGCCTTGTGAATAATCCTGGGACCACCCCACTTAGCTTCGAGTCCATCCTGCAATCCAGCTCAACCACATATAAAATAACCCACCACACCATGGCTATGAGTAAATGGGAAGGCTAGGCTAGAAACACAATCAAACCTGGAAAAACCCATGTCCATGACATCAAGAGAACCAAGAACACACATGCATAACCATGCATGCTAAATCTAGCAAGGAAATCACACATGCAAATAATCCCGATGTAGCTGCTAGATCCTGCTCTTCCTTGCTTGATCTTTTCTTCCTCTTGCCTTCTTTGCTTTTCTTGATCCAATGCTGAAGTGCTCTAAGAAAACTTTAAGTTTCCAAGAGTGTGTGAGAGAGAGAATAGAGACAGAACTCCAAAACTGAATTGACAAAAGGTACTAATTGGTCTTCAAAACCCTTTTTTATTAATGAGGCCTTTATTTTCTTCATTTTCCATATTTTTCCTTCATTTTCCTCCTCACAAGCAACCTATGACCTTTCACCTTCCTTTCTCCTAATTTCCTTTATTTTCATAAATAAAATGCCAAAAATGTCGTTTTGCCTCTCCAAAGCCTTTGCCATTGCCTGTGCCAATTTCCTTAGCCATAATAAACCAAGTGAACACCCACATTAGGATGTCTTGCCCAACATTCAACTTGGAATAAGTGTCCCATAATCGTGGTCATTATTTTTCCTTTATTAACTTTTATTGCATGGAATTTTCACCAGGGCTATTACAAAACCCTCCCCCTTGGGGGAATAACATCCTCGGTGTTCAATGACACCTACAACCAACAAGACTGTTGAAAGTAAAACATAATGTCTATGGAGCTTTATAACTTAGCTTGATGCAGTATTTACAATGATCAACCTGTTGAGAAGCAACCCAACATGACAACGTAACTACATGATAACCATAATGACATGACACCCATACCACTTATTGGAGCTTTATAAACCATGTCATGACGATATTTACATCCATATACATATACATACACATACCAAAAGCATCATACCAAACATATACCAAAAACGCTCGCTCAACCAGTGAATAGAGAATGGTACATAGCCCGCATTTGATCAACCATCTCCCATGTAGCTTCATCGGGCCCAAAGTGCTTCCACTGCACTTTAACATGCTCAATTGCTCGATTCCAGAGCATGAGCATCTTTCTCTACAATATACACTGTGGTTCTGGCTAGAATTCTCCTTCTAGCTCCACTTGAATACAAACCAATCAATCACATGATCAACATCATTAACATACTTCTTAAGCAATGACACATGGAAAACATCATGGAATTTCACTGTTGAAGGCAGTGCAAGTCGATAAGCTACTGCTCTAATCCTTTCAAGTATCCTGAAAGGTCCACAAAATCGAGGTGCCAGCTTGGCACATGATCCAATCCTCAAGGAACTCTTCTTGGGCTTGATGTGCAAGTACACATGTTCCCCAATCCGAAACTCCTTAAACATCTTGTTCTGATCTGCATAATTTTTCTGTTTGTCCTGTGCTATCTTCAAATTCTTCCTGATTACCTACATTTCTTGTTCCATCTCTCCCAACATATCCACTCCAATCAACACCTTGTTCATTGGATCACTCCGACTGATGGGAGTATTGCAAATCCACCCATAGAGTGTCTCAAATGGACTGATCCTCTAAGATTCCTGGTAACAATTATTATTATCGAACTCGACCAACAAAAGATACTCCTTCCATCTCCTCTGTTGGTGCATCACATACATCCTCAACATGTCCTCCAATATCTGGTTAACCCTCTCTATCTGTCCATCTGTCTGTGAATGATAAGTTGTGCTAAAGGCCAACTATGTACCCAAACTTGCAAAAAACTCTTTCTAGAATCTAGAAGTGAACTTAACATCCTTGTCTAACACAATATTCTTCGAAACACCATGCAACTTGACCACATCTCTGATGAATACCTTTTCTATGTCACTGGCTGAATAAGTGGACTTCACTGGAATGAAGTGCACTACCTTTGCCAACCTGTCCACCACAACCATGATGAAATCATGTTGTCTAGATGTCATAAGTAAACCTATAATGAAATCCATGGAAATGACCTCCTATTTCCACACTAGAAGTAGAAATGGGTGTAGTAATCCACCTGGGTGCTTACACTTTGCCTTCTCCTGCTGACAATCTAAGCACCTAGCCACAAACTCTGCCACATCCTTCTTCATATTTGGCCAATAATAGAACTTCTTCATTGCGGTCAATGTCTTCTGATATCCTGGGTGTCCTGAATATGGTTTCACATGAAACTCCCTCAAGATAATCTTCTTGAGCTCACTACTATCTAACACATATATCATGTCCCTAAATCTGATCAAGCCATCTGTTGAGAGATGATAGTCCACATCCTGTGCACTTGTACCACTACCTATACCTGTACTCTGCTATAACCTGTGCCTGTACTCCATGTACTTGTTATCTTGTTGACCTTCTTGTAAGATATGATCCTGTAGATCTCTCCCATAAGAACTCATAGTTGCAATGTGATTTACCTGTACCCACCTGCTAAGAGCATCTACAACTCTGTTCTCTTTACCCTTGATGTACCTGATCTCAAAGTTAAACTCATTGATCGTGGCCAACCATCTAGCTTGCCTAGAATTCATATGAGGTTGGTCGAATAGGTACCTCAACCCACTGTGATCACTCATCAATACAAACCTCCTGCCAAGAAGATAGTGCCTCCACATCTTCAACTCGGGAATGAATGCTACTAACTCAAGATCATGAGTGAGATAGTTCTGCTCGTGCTAATTTAGTTTCTATAACTCGTAGCACACTACCTGTCCCTCCTGCATAAGGACTCAACCAAGTCCTCTCTTGCAAGCATCTGTACATACCACAAACTCCTTTTTCAGATCTGCAATATTTAACACTGGAGCATTTATCAATAACTGCTTTAACTTCTCAAAAATTGTTGCACATTCCTTTGTCCATTGAAATTTCTTACCTTGTCTCTGCAGTGACGTAATAGGATATGAAATCTAGGATAAATTCCTAATGAGCCTCCTATAATAACCTGCTAACCCCATAACTTATCTTACGTCTTCCACATTTGTAGGAGTTGCCCACTCCATGACAGCCATTGTCTTCTTTGAATCCACTATTGTGCCTTCCTTGGAAACAACATGTCCTAAGTAATTCACATTTGTCTGAAATAAACTGCATTTACTGAGCTTAGCATACAACTGATGCTCTCTCAACAATCTCAACATTGTTGTTAAATGCTTGATATGCTCTTCCTCATTCTTAGAATATATCAAGATGTCATCAATGAATATAATAATAAACTTGTCCAGATAAGGACACAACACACTATTCATCAAGCACATAAAGGTAGCTGGAGCATTAGTCAAACGAAATGGAACTACAACAAACTCATAATGCCCATACCTAGTCCAGAAAGTTGTCTTGTAGATGTCCTCTTCTTTAATGCGTACTTGATGATATCCAGATCTTAGATCAATCTTTGAGAATAATGCTGCTCCCTTCAACTGATCGAACAAGTTATCAATCCTCGACAACAGATACTTGTTCTTGATGGTCACCTTATTCAGTTGCATGTAATCAATGCATAACTTGGGAGTACCATCCTTCTTCTTCACAAAAAATATCAGTGCACCCCAAGGCGATACACTTGACCGAATGTATCCCTTGTCAAGCATTTACTTCAAATGCAACTTCAACTCTACTAACTGTGGAGTGCTCATCATGTAAGGTGTCTTTGATGTTGGTGTTGCCCCTATTACCAACTCAATAGAAACGTCCACTTCTATGTGAGGCGACAACTCCAAAATCTCTGCTGGAAACAAATCCTAAAACTGCTGTAAAATCGGGTACCTACTCAGTACCTCCCCATCCTCATCCCCCTTACCTTTGTCACTAGAGCTATGTATTGCAAATAATGCACACCCTTTTCTACAACTACGCTTTGCCTGCATAGTTGTCACCATCCTAACTGATGATGTTGTCTTCTTAGCCGATAAGATTATTTGCTCTCCATTGTCATCAAAGCATTCACCTTGGTCCTATGCAGATAAAATCAGTCCATACCCAACAACATAGTGTATGATCCTAAAGACAATACATTCAAATGTGCTGATGTAGGCATACCATTCAGTTCAAATTCACAAGCTCTTACGCAATGATGAACTCTCTTCTTTGTACCTGTAGCCAACTGTACTAACCAATATTCTGTATGCACTTCTTTATTCAAACCACACATATCCGCAAAGTCAGGACTAATATAACTATAATTATATCCAGGTTCAATAAAAATAGAAACAACTTGATCACAAAGCTTACCGTCCATCTCAATGATAGATGCTCGGTGATATGCCTGCCTGTTATCCAGCGCTGCATAGATACGTGGGATGCTCTACTCGACATCCCTAACAGTCTGCACCTTCTATGTGTTGTAGATATAAGGCCTACCACCCTGATGCTGCAGACAACCTCTCTTGAGATGCTCTTTACCACATATCCAACACTATAATAGTTTGATACCATCACCTCTATTATGTTGTTGTGACCCATGTCCATGTCTAGCTACGTTGAACTTCTTGTATGGTGCAACATTATTTTCCTGTTCTACATTATGAGGCCCTGTTCTTTTTGGCTGTTATTTACCTTTAGCTTTGTCTTTCCCTTTCCACCGTTCATGAGATTTTGTCTTTCACTTTGACTATTCATAGGAATGCTTTTGTTTCCCAATAACTTCCTCCAATGACCGAGGCTCATCATACTTAATCTGATCCTTAAATGCTAATGGAAATCCACTGAAAAATCTCTGAACTTTAGTCTTTTCATCTTTAAGATACGGTACATACCTCAATAGCTCCAAGAACTTAGTCATATACTCCTCATATGTCATCGATCCCATTTTTAGCTCATAGAATTCCTTGGATTTGTTGTTGTAGTACCTCTCCGACAAGTACTTCTTCTTGAAAAGTCTCTTGAATTCATGCCAACTCAACTCTTTTGTCCTGATGTCTTTGACCCATTTCACATCTTCCCACCAAAGGTCTACTTTACCTTTTAGGCTTAAAATAACTACTTTGGCCTTCATATTATATATGTAATTATGCAACTCAAAGAACTTCTCCATTCTAAGTAACCAAGCCTCTGCATCCTCTGACTTATTCAACTCTCCATCAAATGTAGGTGGCTTAGCTTTCTTAAACTCATTCGACAAATATCCCCTGTCACTCCTCCTGTAAGGCTGATAACAGCGATGATCACAGTGCCTGTTGGAACCATAACTCAAATAGTACCTATGTCAATCACCTCTCTGATCCAAAGTATCCAAGAACCTGCCATCTCTAACTATACCATCCCTATCTAACCTATGCCCACCATGAGATTTACCATCATATGCCCCATTAGTCCTATTCTCCTGTCCATGGCTGATCCGAAGTGGTCCTTGTCTTTGCAAGTCTGACAAACTTTAAAGGATTACTGCATTGACTTCTGCTTGTTTCTCCTGTGCCTGCATGATTTTGTCATTATTTGCCTTGCAACTCCTTAATTCTTAATTCAATCTTCTCAATGTGTCTGCTAAGTCAAAAGAATGCCCAATGCCACACTGGTCATCTGATCCATAGGGAGAGTCTCGAGAAATGTAGTCTACCATTTTGCTAGTCATCTTTGTTGATTTCTTCCTACAAAGCATACCATGTTAGCTAAACCAAAATATAAACATAATCAACATACCTCTGTATAGTTCGGGGAGGATATCTCATATGCAAGATCAACCAAATTAGCACAATACATGTATAAACATAATCATAACAACATATAGATATCATCCTAACCATAGTCCAGTCATCAATGCATGACCATATCAACCACACATCATGACCTCATGCATGACAACTACACCCATATCAATGTATGCATAATCAACATATGGACGACATGCATGCATACACGATACATACAAACACTGACATGCATAACCAGTGCATAACCGACTTATACTCATGATAAACACGCCATCCAATTTCACATGGAAACATCACTACAACCATGACCAACACCATGCATATGCAAAAATCACATAAACTACAAGTATAAGTAACACATATGCAACCGACAAAAATGCATGACCAACACACACCGCCCATATAGTCCAGGGGGTGAAACATGCTTTGATACTACTCTGTAACACCCTCCTCCCACATCTAGCCAAGTAACCGACCAACTAGGGTAAATATGTGACGAGAGGCTACTATGATTTGATTCAACCTCCTAGGTCACCTTAAGGAAGTGGAACCGACAAAACACAATCAAATTGACCATCCACACATCCTACAGAACCTCTGAGAGTTACCCCACCTTTCTAGGTGACCAACCCCTGAGAACTTGACACTTCACTACTCTAGAGCCTCAACCGCTCCCATGACATGGGCATGCATGTGACAGGGGCCCTCTTGTCACTCTCACAGCATGGGCATGCAAGTGACTGGAGTCTTTTTCAACTAGTTATGAGACTGCAACCCCAGATTTTGTGCCACTTTTTCAGGGCTAGGACTTAGGCCACTGCCCAAAACTCCATGAAACTTTCAGTAATTAAAAATAACATGGAAACAATGATACATATGCAAATACTTGAACAAATACTTGGTTGGACCCCTACTAGCCATGACAACTATTTCGTCAAACATGTCACAAATATGCATTCTACAGGTCATAACCTCATATGAGCATAGGGGTCTCATACTTATTTGAGAATCGCTAAGAAGCATTGATGCCTTATCACATTAGCTGCATTACCATTTATTTATTGTACATTCACATACAACTCAAAACATGATGAGATCCATACATCATCATTGTCATAAAACATGCTCATAACCAGCATATAACCAACATAAATAAGAAGGATATATCAACCATGAATGCCTCATATGAACTAGTACATTTTCTCATAAAATACCAAGGAGAAATAGTTCTTATTAATGAATGACTAGTCCAACCAGGTTCGAGACTTCCATGTATCACCTGACCATAGATTGGTTGAACCAAATCTTTCTTTCAACCAATCACCCCCATGCCATATTCCAAGCATGAATGTGGGAATTATAACCAAAATCAACCAGGGCTTATCGAGGCTAGACCACCTCACCCTCAACAATAGAACCATGCTTTACCGCAATCCCCACAAAATCACTATGCCATAAACAATAAACGTATAATACCAGGCTCTACTATAATCCTCATTGGAACACTAGGCCAAAAACAAGAATGGATGCCACCATATCTCTCCACCTACACTTTGAGGGATTTTTTCATCCCAACCTCTTGGCTTTACCGTGTATCCCACCATTACCGGTCAAGGGATTCCTAGGCCTACGAGGTCTCCACCCTTTGGGCTTTACTATGTATCCCATCCTGAGATTCCTAGGACTAATCAAGGGTACTCACCACTGAGCTTTACCATGTATCCCACCATTCACCGGTCAAGGTATTCCTAGGCTCAGTCGAGGTGTTCACATTCAGGCTTTGCTGTGTATCCCATCCCGGAATTCCTAAGACTTGTAAATAATCCTGGGACCACCCCACTTAGCTTCGAGTTCATCCAACAATCCATCTCAACCATATACAAAATAACAAATCACACCATGGCTATCTAGAAATGGGAAGACTAGGCTTGAAACACTGTCACACCTCGAAAAACCCATGCCCATGACAACAAGAGAACCAAGAACACACATGCATAACCATGCATGCTAAATTGCAAGGAAATCACACATGCAAATCGATACTTGCAAATAATCCCATTGTAGCTGCTACATCTTGCTCTTCCTTTCTTGATCTTTGCTTTCTCTTGCCTTCTTTTCTTTACTTGGTCCAATGATGAAGTGCCCCAAGAAAACTCTGAGTGTCCAAGAGTGTGTGTGAGAGAGAATAGAGAGATAGATCAAAAATTGAATCAACAATAGGTACCAATTGATCCTCAAAAGCCTTTTTATTAATGAGGCCTATATTTTCTCCATTTTCCTTCATTTTCCTCCTCACATGCAACCTATGACCTTTCACCTTCCTTTTCTCCTAGTTTCCTTTATTTTCATAAATAAAATGCCACAAATTCCATTTTGCCTTTCCAAAGCCTTTGCCATTGCCTTTGCCAATTCCCTTATCCATAATAAACCAAATGAACACCCACACTAAGATGTCTTGCCCAACATTCAACTTTGAATAAGTGTCCATAACCGTGGTTATTATTTTGCCTTTATTAATTTCTATTACATGGAATTTTCACCAGGGATGTTACATTTGTCATGCATACATGTCGGTTATATATCTGTTCGTTATGCATGTCAATATCTATATGTTTGTTATGCATGTATGGTTATGGTTATGATTGTTGTGCATGAGGTCGTTGTATTCAGTTGGTGTTGTCATGCATGATGCCAACATATTGATATGGTTATGTGTATATACATGTATTGTGCTAATATGGATTGATTTTACGGACAAGATAACCTCCCGTGAACTTCACTGAGGTACGTCTGATTATGTTTATATTTGGTTTATTTGACATAGTATGTTTGCAAGAAGAAGATCAAACATGACTAGTAAAATGGTGGACTACATTTCACATGACTATCCCTACAGATCAGATGATAAGCATGGTGATGAGTACTCCCCTCACATAGAAGACACATTGAGAAGTCTGCATGAAGAAATAAGAAGTTGCAAAGCGGGTAATGATAGGATCATTCAATCATAGGAAAGAGTTGCTAGGGAACAAGAGAAGCAAACAGAGGTCAATGCAGTGATACTTCAGAGTTTATCAGATTTTTAGGGACGAGGACCACTTAGGATCAGTCATGGACAGGAGGAAATGACAAATGACACATATGGTAGTAGGTGTCGATCGGGACATAGGGTGGATAGAGAGGATACAATCATTGATGGCAGATTTCTACATACACCTGACTGGAGGGGTAGTGATCATGGGTTCTATCCTAGTTCTAGTTCAGAGAGACGGTATGGTCACCACCATCACCATCTGTATAGGAGGAGTGAGAAGCAATACTTGCCAGACGAGTTTAAGAAATAAATGCCTCCTACATTTGATGGAGACATGAACAAGTCACAGGATGCAAAAGCTTAGTTGCTTGGGATGAATAAGTTCTTCAGATTGCATGACTATTCAAAGAACATGAAAGCCAAGATAACTACCTTTAGTCTTAAAGGTAAAGCTTACATTTAGTGGGAAGATGTGAAAAATGCCAGAGGAATTCAGGAAGAGGAGTTGACTTAGAGTGGGTTCGAAAGACTTCTTATAAAAAAGTATTCATCTGAGAGATACTATGATGACATGGAAAAGGAGTTCTATGAGTTGAAGATGGGATCTATGACCACCGAGGAGTATACTAATAGATTCTTGGAGTTGTTGAGGTATGTGCGTTACGTTAAGGAGGAGAAATCTAACATTCTGAGATTCATCAGTGGGTTGTCGGTAGCGTTCAAAGACGAGATTGAGTTTGATTAGCCTAGATCGCTAGAGGAAGCCATCAGAAAGTTGAAACATTGTTAAGAGCAATCGAAGCGCGGGTCTGAATCTAAACAAGTTTGGGAAGGTAATGACAAGAATAAGGGAAAGTGGGATAAGAAGCGAGGAAGAATACAAGACACATATAACAAAGATAATGCAGTACCGCACAAGAAGTTCAACGCATCTAACAGATGACAGGGATTTCAGTCTAAGGAGCAAAACAAGGATGATGGAAGGAAGTCTTTACAGTGTTAGACTTGTGGCAAGGATAATCACATGAGATATTGTCCACAACATTAGATTGGCAGGCCAAATATTTGCAATGCTCAGGAGGCACAAATAGTGGGGGATGTTGGACGAAGTATTCCTTGGATTATGCAGCGTTGGATAAATAACATTATCAACTAGTGTTTCTTTGTCATACTTGCCATAGAGCAATTTATTTACTACGATTCTTTAATCCATCCCGAACTTGGGAACATATAAAATTGCCTTCATCATACTTGAGTGACACTGATAAACTAAAATGATTGGGGGCTGGTAGCTAATCCTTGAATGACAACACTTTAAACCAAATTGAAAATGGTGAAACTCTACCACCTTGGCTTCAGATTGAGAGGAATTCAACATTTCCATGCAAATTAAGTAGGCCAGCTCGACATGGAATTTCTGACTAGACCCCTTAACTAATTACTATGTCAACTTTCCATATGCAATCTTGAACGTGTTAATCCTACCATCGGTTCAGATGAACCTGACTTGGATGATGCAATTTTGAAAAAGGAAAGGTGGAGTTGATGGGTAATTATGTTATCGTAATGGAAGATGTTTAGGAATTAATTATTGCTATAATGGGAAATATTTTACGGGAATTTGGATTGGCACCAGAATTATTGTCTAATTATTATGGAATGGACGCTTAACATGTGTGGTCCCCTCCAACTACAAATAGTTGCGGTGTGGTGGAATGACATCCACAGTTGGGACTGACTTATCAGAGCCTTATTTGGAAACTTCAAGGACTGAATTATCAGAGAAAAAGAAAATAAAAAAGTTAATTTACTGACATGAAGAATGACGATGCAACTAAATGATTCTTATTAACTCTTCCTATTCCTACTTATGTTCCCCTTGCGGATATCCAATCAATTATGAGTAACATTGTTTGATGTGTGGAAGGGTTCAGGCATGCACCATTCACCCAACTTGGTAGAAATACCCCGGCTAGTTGCGCAAGCTTGAAAACTCCAAACTCCCTTACCTCCACAACAATGAACCATCCTAAGCAGTGCATTTGTAGCTTCTTAGGAAACTTCAAGAACTTAGTGTCATATAATAGAATAATCCCACCAAATCTGAATGATTTCCTCTTGATATGTCGGTCATGCCACACCTTCTTCCTTTTCATCTCAACCATTTGGTGAAAATATGTCATAAACCTTGCCTCATCAAGCTCTGAGAGTTCATCTAATCCATCTAATCACTTCTGAAGTTACTCCTCCTCTGTCATCTTAGTGGGTTGGGTGATAAAAAGGCTTGGGATAGTGAACTCATTCGGCACCACTATTTATGTACACAAGTTGGAAAGGTGTATGTTTGTGCAATCGTTGAAATTTTGTGGTATTCCCATAGGGTCATCGGCAACCTCTCGTCCCAATAATATTGGTTGGCTGAACATATCTTAGTCAAACCCTTTTCTAATATCTTGTTGAAGGCCTCTACAGTACCATTGGCTTGTGGGTGGTACATATTGCTCTTATGGTGTTGTATCATGAAATTTTGAAGTAGGGAAGCAACTGCCTCATTTATGAAGTGGGTCCCTTCATCACTGGTGAGACTCCTGGGGCACTTGAATCTGAATATGATACTCTCAAATATGAATCTTGTGGCGATATACAATGTACTATCCTTTACAAGTGCTGCTTCAGCCCATCTAGTGAGGTACTATGTTGCGGTGATTATATACCTGGCATGAGAGTGATGCGTCGACAGATTGATTGGCCCTATGAAATCAACCACCCATTTCTCAAATATCTCAAGTGCATGTATCAGTTTCAATGGGATTTCATCTCAATGTGATGACCTTCCAACCCTTTGGCACACACCTCATCCGCTGACATATTCTTTCGCATCTTTTAAAACTATCGACCACCATAGTCCTACCCACAACACTTTCCTTGCAGTAGATTTTCCATCAATGTGGCCACTCATGACTCTTGAATAACATTCCCATAGCACATCATGTCTCTCATGGTGGAGGACACATCAACACAACATGTGATCAAGGACCAATTTATATAGTTGTCTTGCGACTAATTGATAATCGGTCATTTGAACAACCATATGTCTCCTTTGTGTAGATGTGTATTCATCCAGATATTTTCCTATAGCTACGAAGGTTGCAATATATTATAGGTAATCTAGTACTGCTTCAATCCGGAATTGGTTAATGTCTGGTAGATAATCATCCAGGGATCCTCCACTTTCTCCTGATTCTAGCCATGAGAGGTGATCAATTCCCACATTTAGTCATCCAGGCTTAACAATTACCTTGAAAGTAAATTCCTAAAATAGAAATAACCACTTGCAAATTCTTCTCTCCAACATAAGCTTGTTCACCAAGTACTTCAAAGAGGAATGGTCAGTAAGGAACTTAAACGGCCCCCAAAAAACAATGTATGAATTTTTGGAGTGAACAAACCATCATGAGTACCTCCCACTCCATTGTGGTATAGTTCTTTTCTACTGTGGATAAATTCTTGATGGCAAAGTAGACTTGGTGGTTGAGGCTCCCTCCCCCCTGTTGAGCAAGAATAACCCCTAAAGCAATACCATATACGTCGATGTGGACATGGAACCATATTTTCCAGTTGGGGGTAGACCAGAATTAGTGCACTTACCAACTTCTCTTTTAGTATGTTGAGTGCATCTTGACACTCCTCTGACCATGTAAATCATTCATCATTCCTTAGCAGTGTCTCCATTGGTGCAGTAATGAAGGCATAATTGCAGATAAATCTTCTTTAGTATCTAGTATGTCCCAAAGTGGATCTAAGTTATTTTGCACTTGCTGGTGGGTCCATATTCACTATTGCCGCAACCTTGGTAGGATCTATGCATAATCCTTCTTTGCACACTATGTTTCCCAAGAGTGTGCCAAATGGGACTACAAATATACATTTTTTCAAGTTCAACGATATCTGTATTTGTCTACAATGATCAAACATTATCTTGAGAAGACTGGAATGTTTCTTCAAAAAACTATAGACCGTTTATTCATCCATGCATACCTGTAAGGACCTGTGGATGTAATCCCTAAAGGCTGCAATTACAATTCTGAAGAACACTACGAGTGCATTCTTAAGACCAAATGACATAACATGATAGGCGTAGGATCCCCATTCTGTAATGAAGGTAGTTTTCTTCTTATCCTCCTCGTTGATTCTGACTTGGTGATAGCCTCGAGATCCATCTGTAAAGGAGTATGCTTCGTTGCCTGCTACATTATCTAGAACCTCATCACTGAATGGAGTGTGAAATGGGTCATGCACATAAGCATTTTTCAAACTATAGTAGTCCACATAGACCCTTATTTCTGTATCATCTTTCTTGTTTTGTATTATAATCAGAGTCAACCATTCTACCTCGTTGTTGGCTTATATGGGCCCGACCCAGGTTCAGAAGAATTATTTAGCCAAACAAATCCCATAGCTACCGGCCCTTTTGGAAACAGCCCGTGGAGCGCGGATTGAGGTCTCACCCAAGGTAGCAGGGGAGGGTGTTGGAACCAGGTTTCCGTACCCTTGGGAGGTCTTGATGTGGTTTGGAGGTTTCGTGCACCATTCTGAGGCTTCGTGCCACTCTGCATCGTGTAGATCCAATCCCAGAATACTCCTTGATACTTATTAATGCTTTGTTTATAGATTCAACCTACTTTTTATGGTATTTAAGCAAACATTTAACATAAGTAACTAGTTCACGCACTTAGACTAGATACAGATTCACCTATATTCATAACATGAGCATACATGCAGAGATCCAACAATTATATTAACCATTCATTAACCAGATCCGCGATAGTTCAGATTTAACACATAATTTCAGAATCAACTTATCTTTATTCACTTTCTTCACTAATACATCCAGATCCATCCTGCGCACTCAGTTGTAGGGATCCACGCACACAGCTGCAGACTCTTCCAGGCCTCTGTGCACATAGCTGCAGAGCCTCTATCTACTACCCAAAACCCTCGACTCGGACTTACTGGCGCTTCAAGACTTTTTCTTCTCAAAAACTCATTACATAATAGATCCAAGATTACATACCAAAAGCTACTTTCTAGCCATAGAGCCTCACTCTATTTATATCTTCCTATGGTCCATGAACCGACTTACTTCCTATTATTCTATATTATTTCTTGGGCGAACAACCCTTTGACTCGACCGTTTACATTTCGCGCTCTGCATATTTTGGAGTTTTACAATATTTTTATCCTACTTAGAGGCTCTCAGCCCCAAAACTATTACACGGGACCTCCGCTACCCAACATTCCCCCAACCTAATCATCGTGACCCGTCCCGAGTCACTCATCGGTGCGGCGAGATGCGCTGCCTTGGCTTCGTGGTTCACCTCCCTTTGAGTGACAGTTGTCGTCTTGTTGCTCCTTCATTTCTCCTACAACGCTTTGTCCGACTCTTGCTTCATTGTTTCTACCAATTCTTGTGACCGATAATGCTCATTCTGCCCTACTCGTTTAACACAAAACACCCCCTCATAGGATTTTAGCTCGAGCAAGGGAGCCGCATACGGGACCTCCTTGTACCACTGCAGCCACTTCCTACCTTTGTATCTGCTCTTCACACTGTCTGCTATAGCTTGTGTTGCAATTTTGCAAGACCTTTGCTGCTCTCCGTGCGATCCTAATCCTCAAGGTATATTAGGGACGGGACCAATTCTGCTTTATGTCTCCCATTTTTTGGTACATCCCCTTCTGTTGATGCTGAACTCTATGTGGCACCCGCAGTTGTTAACACCATGTTCCTTAGAGAGCCCTACCTTTCCATCGGCCATATCACCACCCTCGGGCTTACTCCTTGTGCAGAGATAATGAAAAGTTCCATCTCGGTAACCAGCTTGTGTTTTCCAGAAGTGTAGGTCGCCCGGTGGATGCCCCTTTGTGATTTATAAGCGTTTCGAATTTCAAATTCACTGGCTCCCACCTGTTCTGGCATCCTCGTGTTAAACCTATGGCAGTTCGTTCCATATCTGGCTCGTACCCCTTCTCTTAATTTCCCACCGCCCGCTCCCTTTTGCCATAATGCAGACATCTTGTCATGAATAATGACAGTAACGATCACCTCTCCTCTTAGCAACAAATCCGTGCACTCCTTTCCACACAACCACGACCTTCGTGATTGGCCAAATTTATGCATATCTTGGCACTCACGCCTCTTTCCTCCAGACTGCTTTATCGTCCTGTGCTCTCTTTTAACTGGTTGGAGCAGTGAGACTGTCCTTCGAGCAGTTAGTTAGGTGGTTAGCCCACCCGTGTAGAGCTTTAGGTGACTGCCATTCACTCTTCTCGGGAAGGGGTCTCCATTGAGTTTGGCAAGCTGAACCACACCCCCATCGGTAACTTCTTTGATGACATAGGGTCCCAACCAATGCATTCGAAGTTTGCCAGTGAATTTCTTGAACTTGCAGTCATATAGTAATATTAGATCATTTTCCTTGAAGGTGTGCACCTTGATATGGTGATCATGCCATGCTTTTTCTCGCTCTTTCTGTACTTGCTGATGGAATCAAGCCAAAAACCGTTCCTCCTCCAGTTCCTCTAGCTGTGCGAGCCGTTCCTCCAAAGCCCTGTGGTCTGCCATACCTGTTATTGCCGCTATCCATAGACTAGGCACGATGTATTCCATAGGCATGACGGCCTCCTTGCCATAGACTAACTGAAAAGGTGTCTGACCCATCAGCTTCTTGCATGTGGTTCAGTATGCCCATAACACAGCAGGGATGCGTAAGTCCTAGTCATTTCACTGTGTGTTACAGACTTTGGTCAACACAGTCTCCAAGATTTTGTTGAATGCTTCAACGGTCCCATTCGCTTGCGGGTGGTATGGCGTACTCTATTGGTGATATATCTAGAATTCCTCAATGAGTGCGCTGATCGTTTCATTCAGAAAATGCATTCCCCGATCGCTCATGAGAATTTTGGGACATCCAAACCTTGTCAGTACGTTCTCGAACAAAAACTTCACAGTTGTCACAGCTGTGCAGTCCTTAACTGGTTGTGCCTCTGCCCATCGAGTCAAATATTATGTCGCAGTGATGATATAGTGCGCGCCCATCTTCCCTCACGGTGCGATAGGTCCCATGAAGTCGATTGCCCACTTCTCGAATGGCTATAGCATCATCTGTGGCTGGAGTGGCATTTCATCTCTCCGCGATGGTTTCCTGGTTTGTTGACAGATGTCGTATGCCCGAAAGTATGCTTTTGAATCCTGATGTAGGGTTGGCCACCATAGTCCTGCGTGAAGAATCTTCTGTGCGGTAGCGCGACCTACAAAATGTCCTCCCGCCACTCCGCCATGTGCTTCGGCCAATATTTGTCTGCGCTCGAATTCAGGCACATATCTGCATAAGATTTCATCATTTCCCATTTTGTAGAGATGCCTTGTGATCACAGTAAAGTCTGTTGCACGTATCACCAATTCCTTCTTCTGCTAAATAGAATATCCCTGCGACGCGGTTCCTGTAGTTAAGAAATGGATTATATCCTCAAAGTGGCCATCTGCAACTCGCACTACATATAGTTGTGCATCCGGGAGTCCTTCCTCTAAATTTGTGGGCTCTTCACCGGTCTCAATTCAAGACAGGTGATCCAGACCTACGTTTAGACATCCTGGCTTTATGACTACCTTGAAGTCATATTCCTGGAATTACAACAACCATCTACAAGTCCACCCCCCCAACACAGGCTTATTCACTAGGTATTTTAGCGCAGAGTGATCAGTATACATCTTAAAGTGTTCGCCGAGCAGATAGTGCCGGTATTTTTGAAGCGCGTATACCATCGCCAATCCCTCTCGCTCAGTAGTGGAGTAATTCTTCTCAGCTTTTGACAACCAATGACTTGCGAACGCAATCGGGTGATCTACTCCCTTCGCTCTTTCTTGAGTGAGTACCACACCCAGTGCGATACATGATGCATCAACATGCACATGAAATTTGATGTCCCATTTTGGAAAGACCAATATAGGGGCAGATTCCATCTTTTCCTTAAGCGTTTCCAGACTTTTGTTGCATTCCTCATTCGAGCAATAAGTATTATCCTTTTTCAGCAACTATTCCATTGGATCCATGATATGGGCGTAGCTTTTGATGAACTTCCGATAGTACCCGTGT
This sequence comes from Pinus tabuliformis, assembly GCA_031772625.1. Taxonomy (NCBI): domain Eukaryota; kingdom Viridiplantae; phylum Streptophyta; class Pinopsida; order Pinales; family Pinaceae; genus Pinus; species Pinus tabuliformis. Next base: position 716,930,910 of record CM062819.1, on the reverse strand, counting down.
GTCCTAGTGTGGTGCGTAGTTGTTTGATGCTTTGCGGCGCTTGCAGATTGAGTATGACAATGATATTTGCCAGATCCACCATCAGGCCTTGCTTACAAACCACATGGCCAAGCAGGTTCCTGAAGGGGATGAGGAAGGTACACTTCTTTAGGTTTAGCGTAATCTGGTACTGTCGGCAAGTATCCAGCATTAAGCATAAGCTCACTATGTGTTTTTTAACTAGTCCGAATATGGTCTAGTCATCAAGATAGACCTCTAAGAACTTGTGTATAAATTCCTTGAATGCCGCTACCACAATGCGTGAGAATATCGTCGGCGCATTCTTTAGTCCAAAGGGCATCATCATATACTGAAAACAACCCCATTCAGTGGTGAACGTTGTTTTACTCCTGTCCTCTCGCGCTATCTTGATCTGGTGGTATCCTGAGAACCCGTCCGTGAAGGAGTAGGCTTCTTGCCCACCCAAATTTTCCAGTACCTCATCTGTAAATATACATTTCCAGAACCATTTGATTAGTCCCGACAATGGAACCATTTGTTGGCTTATATGGGCCTGACCTAGGTTCGGAAGAATTATTTAGCCAAACAAATCTTGTAGCTACCGGCCCTTTTAGCAATAGCCCATGGAGCGCGGATTGAGGTCTCACCCGAGGTAGCAGGGGAGGGTGTTGGAACTAGGTTTCTGCACCCTTGGGATGTCGTGATGTGGTCTGGAGGTTTCAAGCACCATTTCGTGGCTTTGCGCCACTCTGCTTCACGCAGATCCAGTCGCAGAATACTCCTTGATACTTATTAATGTGCTTTTTATAGATTCAATCTACTTTTTATGGTCTTTAAGCAAAAATTTAACAGAAGTAACCAGTTCGCGCACTTAGACTAGATACAGATTCACTTATATTCATAACATGAGCATACATGCAAAGATTAAGCAATTATATTAACTATGAATTAACCAGATCTGCGATAGTTCATATTTAACACAGAATTTTAGAAGCAACTTATCTTCATTCACTTTCTTCACTAATACATCCAGATCCATCTTGCACACTTAGCTGTAGGGGTCCATGCACACAGTTGCAGACTCTTCCAGGCCTCTGCGCACATAGTTGCAGAGCCTTTATCTACTACCCAAAACCCTCGACTCGGACTTACTAATGCTTCAAGACTTTTTTTTTTTCTCAAAAACCCATTACATAATAGATCCAAGATTACATACCGAAAGCTACTTTATACCCGTAGAGCCTCGCTCTATTTATATCTTCCTATGGTCCGCGGACCAACTTACTTCTTATTATTCTATATTATTTCTTGGGCGGACAACCCTTTGACTCAACTGTTTACATTTCGCGCTCCACATATTTCGGAGTTTTACAATATTTTTATCCTACTTAGAGGCTCTCAACCCCAAAACTATTACGCGGGACCTCCGCTACCCAACACCCATCCACCTGAAATATAAGTCGTGCTTGTAGCATCTTTTCTATCACTTTGTTCACTTTCTATTTGACTCTTGGGTTCAATTTGTAAGGTTGACACTTCACTGGCTTTGCATTGGGTTTTAATACCATTTTCATCTCCCCTAGGTCTCCCTTGATCCCTTTTAGTTCCACAACTGATGAAGGAAACAAATCCTCATTTTCTCTTAGGAAGTTGAAACTATCTTTTGTAGTTTGTTCATCCCAATATTCTCCAATCAAGGCTAGCTTTGGTTTGTCATCCGTCACAATGTTATGCTTCCACAACTTCACTGGGAGCATGTGTGGTGAATCCGTTACAGGTCCATCCTTGATTCCCCTTTCCCCTTCATTTTTGTGGAATGACAAATTTCGTAACTCCTACAGATCATCCTCATCTATTTCTTTATCCGCCTTTCCATGGGGCATTGCTTCGGGATGCCCTGATTCATAAAGATGTTGTAAGGTCCATTGGTTATGCATCCATCCATCAGCTGCCCGATGTGAGAAGAATCCACTTGACAACCTGCAATGCCTCAGTTAGCCTGTTGTCGTTGTTTGAGAAAGAGAAGATGATGAAAAACTGATCAATCAAGATATCCCAATCTCCCATTTTACTCCTTACTTCTTCCTGTACATACTAGAATTTTGGAAAGGATCCTAAGGTGTGTATGAACCGATGTTCCCATAACTCCTTTGGAACTACCTCTCGGTTCCATCTATCCTTACAAATTTTCAAGTGTTATTGAGGGTCAGAGTCCCTTATGTATTTTGCAAAGCCTTGAGGGTACTCCCCCACTTGTCTGAATATTACTTCCATTGCTTTCTTGATATTCTCCTAGTCCTGGAGGTAGTTGCGGTGAACTTCTCACCATCATGCCAGTGTTGCTTGCAATGTGACATTTAGTAATGATATTCTATGCTATTCATTAACAATTGCATCAATCCTATTGAGAAATGAATTTATTGAGTCTATACCATTAAAGATAGGGAATTCCCTTACCTCCATGCAAATCTAGTTGACCCGACAACAATGTCTAGTGTTGGTCATATATCCACTCTGCTGCTAATCATCCCAAATGGCATCTGAGCCAATATTTGAGCTCTGAATACTTCTCCAACTAACAGATCCTTCAGTTGTTGGGTTTATGTAGTCCTCCCTTTTTCCCGTTGTTAGCCTGTATAGTTGATCTAACATCCCTGGATCTTCTCTGTCATCTATTGGTTTTGTGAATCTTGGTCCCTGATACGGATCTAGAGGTTGAATCACCCTTACTCCTACTTCAAGAGTCATTAGTTCCTTCTTTAAGTCGATTATAGCATAATTTTCAAATACCCAATCTATCCCGAGCAGTGTTAGATAACAATCCTTATCTCCCATAATATCTATTACTTCGAAATCTGCATGGGTATTTACCCTTGCAACACCCACTTCTACATTCTATAGTCTCCCAATTGGAATTATATAATACTGATTTTCCAACCATAAATAGATTTGTGAGAATGTCAAATATGGTTTCCCCAATGCTCCCCACGTTTTCCTTGGTAGAATGTTGACATCAGAGCCAAGCTTTAGCATAGTGTGCTTGATCTAAAATCCTACAATATGAGCATCAATTCTAAACTCTATGCCTTTTATCTTCTTATTCCTTAATACTATCGTAGTGTGTCTTTCGGGTAAGTTAGTGGAAATAACTCCTCCCTCAACCTCCTCCTTTGGGATGGACAATTTTAGACTTTTCCTAAACTACCCAACATCTGGTCATCATTCATGATCTGCATAAATAATCTAAGCCATTCCTTGATAGGTCGGACTATTGTGGATTATGGCTACCCCTTTTGTGGTCCTGCACCTTCACCTATATTTTCAAAGACTTTCGTTGCCTCCTTGTAATTGCTACTGCAACTTAGGGTCATATGAGTGCTTTGGGGGGGACAGTTTGATGATCATGGGCTAGTATGTGGTTCCTCGCTTAGCCCCAGTCTTTTTTCTCCACTTGTGACTATATTAATATTCGAGAGGGAGACTACCTTTGCATTAATCAAGTTCACTCCCCTCTGTCGGTTCTGCTTCTCCCATATTGCAATTAGATCTTGACAATCCTATATTGCATGTGCATTCACCTTGCATTGAGAGCACCATGGCCTTATTGGTAGCAGGAAATCCCACATAACATGCCCTTCTTAGTCATAGTTTTAAGAGTGAGCTAGGCCTCTACCTCTTGCCCTTCTGCCCCTTGTTCCTCCTCCTCGCCCTCCTTGAGTGGTCTCATTGACTCGGAAGGTTGAGCAGTATAGCCTATCTTCTAGAGCATCCAACGCTCTACATTGGTCATTGCATTGAGTTGTGGAAATAGAAAACTCACAATAATTGTTATTTGGAACATTGGAGTATTTTTTTAAATATCAGACACAAACTAGGAGAGTCTCCATAACGCTTGCATACTTCATAGTATTAAGGTGAGGAAGAATTCTCTTCCTCTCCCAAAATCTCCATATCAGTGTCTCAGCGTAGCTGCTGGCAGAAGGATTCCCGAGTGAGTGGTTTGCGATAAAGACGAACTCGGTGGCCATTTACTTTGAAGGCATATCTAGAACCATCAATGGTGATTAGAGTAAGGGTTCCATTTTCATGTACCTTCTGGATTTCGTATGGTCCCAACCAATGAGTCTGGAGTTTCCCAGGGAAGTCCTGAAACCTAGAGTCGTACAACAGAGCCCAGTCTCCCTCATGGAAGACTTTGTTTTTAATGAGCGCATCATGCCATTTAGCTCGCTGCTGTTGAATTAGTGCTGTATTTTGAAGTGCAGAGAGCCTAATTTCGTCCAACTCATTGATCTGCTGTAGTCGATTAATCTGTGCCTCGCTTAGATCTAAGCCAACTTCCTGTGTTGTTCGTAATGTTTGGATTTCGAATTCTATGGGAAAAATGGGTTGTTTTCCAAACACTAATTGATAAGGTGAGTAACCAGTGGTGCTTCTCCATGTTGTTCTATAGGCCCAGAGTGCTTCAGGTAGTCTGGCAGCCCAATCACACCTATGTGACGCAATGGTTTTCGTTAGGATTGATTCTATTACCTTATTGCTGCTTTCTACTTGTCCATTCGCCTGTGGGTGGTATGGAGTAGTGATTTTATGCTGGACGTGATAATTGTTGAGTGTTGCAGCTAATCTATTCCCAGCAAATTGTGGTCCTCTGCCTGTAATTATTTCCCTTGGAAGGCCATAACGTACAAATAGATGGAACAAGAACTGTATGACAGAGTCCTCTGTGGCTCTTGGCAATGCTTCTGCTTCAACCCATTTGGTGACATATTCTGTTGCCACCAAGATATATGTTTTCTGATTTGATGATGGGTTGATGGGTCCAACAAAATCAAGAGCCCATCGCTCGAATGGTTCAATGACTAACTGTGGTTTCAGAGGCATCTCGTCAGATTGACTAGGACGTCCTGCTCGCTGGCAGCTGTCACAAGCTTGGACAAATTTCTTTGCATCTCTGAAAATCGTGGGCCAATAATATCCTGTCTGCAGTACTTTATGTCCAGTTCTGCGCTCAACGAAGTGTCCACCACACGGTCCATCATGACAAGCTTTTAGGATGTCAAAGATTTCATCTTCTCGAACACATCTCCTGGTATGCATGTCTGCCCCTGTGTGAAACAAATAGCCCCCAATCCACGAGAATCAAGCACTCTTTTGAACAATCTGTTTGCCTTCATTACGGGTTAGGTGTTTTGGAAGTTTACCTACTGCAAGGTAATTGGCAACATCAGCATACCAGGGTGTTTGAACGGCAACAACAAACAGATGTTCGTCCGGAAATTGATCTTGAACTGCTGCTGCATCGATTAGCTTTGGCATTCTTGAGAGAAAATCGGCGACAGGGTTTTCTTTGCCAGGCCGATCCTTGATTGTGATATCAAATTCCTGCAATAAAATCACCCATATAGTTATTTTGGCATTTGTGACAGGCTTATTTGCTAAATATTTTATGGCAGAATGATCTGTATACAAGATAACAGGATATCCTGTAATATAATGTCTAAACTTATTGACAACATGTATTACATCTAGGAATTATTTTTTAGTAACAGTGTAATTTAATTCAGCAGGGGATAAATTTTTGTTGATGTAATAGATAACATATGGTTTTTTATCCTGTTCCTGCCCAAGGACAGTGCCAATGGCTGTATCTGAGGCATCAAGTGATATCTGGAATGGCAAATCCCAGTTTGGTCCTCGAAGGACTGGGCCTGTGGATACGAGCTTCTTTAAATCCTTGAAATCACGCTCACATTTTTCTGTCCAAAGAAAATCAACGTTACCAATTAGTGCATATAAAGGTGCAACAATGTGCGAATAATGTTCTATAAATCGTCTATAATAACCAGAAAATCCAAGAAAGCTGCGTACCTCTGTTTGAGTAGTAGGAGTGGGAATAAGCAAAAGTATTTGGATTTTGGCCGGGTCTACCTGAATGCCGGCTGCTGAAACATAGTGTCCTAGAATAAGTCCTTCAGTCATCATCATGTAACATTTTTCGTGGCTTAAGCAAAGCCTGGTAGCGATGCAGCGTTGTAGGACTTTTTCTAGGGTGTCTAGTGCTGGATCAAAATCATCTCCATATGGTGTAAAGTCATCCATATATACTTCAAGTCCATCATTTATTAAATCTGCAAAAATACTAAGGATAGCCCTTTGGAATGTGGCAGGAGCATTACATAAGCCAAAAGGTAGAACTCGATAGGCAAATGTTCCCCAAGGACAAGTAAAAGTAGTTTTGTCCTGGTCTTCAGGGGCAATATGAATCTGATTGTATCCACTGAAGCCATCCAGGAAAGAAAAGAATTTCTTTCCTGCTAAAGTATCTAATACTTGGTCTATGAATGGGAGAGGAAAGTGGTCTTTTTGTGTTGCTTTATTTAGTTCCCTGTAATCCACACAGTTTCTCCATTTCCCATTCTTTTTTGGTACACCACAAGCGGAGAGACCCATTTACTATCGGAGATAGGATAGATAAAATTGACATCTAAAAGTTTCTGAAGTTCAGCTTTTACCACATCTTTTAGATGAGGATTAAGTCTCCTTTGCGGTTGATGAACAGGTCTGACATCTTTTTCTATGTAAATGTGTTGTGTACATAATTGGGGATCAATTCCTTTCATATCAGGGTAATTCCATGTGAATGCTTCTTGATATTTTCTTAACAAATGGATGAGCTTCGTTTCTTGTTCAGGTGTGAGGTTGGCATTAATATTTAAGGTTTTTCCTGGTTCAATTTCCACAATTTTACTATTTGCAACAGAAGTAACGGGTATTGTTTGATCATGTGTATCTTTCAGAGGATCTTCTTCTAATTCATTATCAAATGCTGCTTCTATCATGTGACACTGTGTGCAGGATCCGGATTCAGTTTGACTAATGAAGTTATTAATGGCATCATCTTCTGTTTGGTCTTTAAAATCAAGTGCCTCTTGTATAGTTAATGGAGATCTAATGTTATCAGTAAGGTATGATACAGGGTGCTTGTTAGTTTTAATTATTGTGACACTTGGCTGCGCTGGAGGATATAGAACTAAATTCTTGATATTTGGTCCTTTGGTTATGGTCATATTTCCTTGCCGGCAGCCAATGTAAGCATCGACAGTGGCAAGCCAAGGTCTACCTAGAATTAGCGGGTGTCCATGAAGTCGGGTTTTCGGATTAATTATCAGGAAATCGGTTGGATATTCCCAGGAATCTATAGAGACCATGACATCATGTAGAGTACCCTCCGGTCTAACCACAGATCGGTCAGCCAATTCTAACAAAGTAGAGGTGGGTTCTACAGATGTAATGCCGAGCTTTTGGCAAGTAGTGGTTGTTAAAATATTAATTGCAGCTCCTAGATCAACTAAGGCATTAGACAGGGTCTGACCATAAATTTGAATAGTTACAATTGGATTTCCCGGGTCTTCATATTTAATGGGTGTTTCTTTCCCTAATAGTAAATCAGATAAAGTGCCAATAACTTGGACTCTTGGATTATTTGTTATATTCCTCCTTGGTTTCTTTATGCACAATTCTTTGATAGTTTTTGCGTATATAGGAATGTCTTGAATGGCTTGGAGGAATGGAATTTTTATGTACAGATTTTGTAATTCTCCCAGAATGTCGAAGTCAGGATACTGTAAAGGTCGAGGTATGACTAATCGTTCTGGGAACGGAGGAGAGGATGTGGTTGCTTGATTATGAGTCTGCTGCTTATTCACATCCTCTTGTTGCAACAGATGTTCTCTTGGTAACTGATCTTCAATATGAACTGTTTTATCTCCCTCAGTTTCAATAATACGTCCAGATCGTAACTGAAGATCATTACACTCCCTCAGGTCGGGTCCTATTTCTGGTGATTCTATGATTTGGAGAGATTGGACCGGTCTGTTATTTGGATTGGGGTTGGGTTGGGCTAGGAGTTGCGGTCTCATATTAGACTGGGGATTTTGTTGTAAGGCTGGCAGTGTAGGTTGAGGGAGCGAATAGTTCCTACTGGCTGATGCATCGGTCTCTGCCAGTTTGTCTGCCAGGCTGAACTTTGTGAAGTAGGGGGAGTCCATTGTGGAGGATATGGGCTATTTTGCCAATATGGTGGAGTGTAAGGGAAATTCGGCCAACCAGATTGGCTTGCCTAATTCAGCCACAAGTTTGAAGAAGGAAACAACTGTGGTGACCAGTTTGAAAATGGGGGTTGGGACTAACTTTGGCACATACTATATTGTTGAGCATTATACTGTGGAGGCTGAAAAGAAGAAGTTGGGTCTGGAAACATACCAGATTGTCTCGGCTGCCACTGGCGGCGCTGGTTGATCAAGTACACCGATTCTGGTTCTTCTTCCACTTCCTTATATACCGCTTTCAATCTAGGAAGTGAGGGGCAGCTCTCCGTAAGGTGATCTTTTGTATAGATGGCACATGTTTGGACTGTATCCAGTGGACATTCCTTGTGACTATGCTTTTTCCTGCATCGGGGACAAAAGATCGCCAAATTCTGTTCTGCCTCCATCTACTTCTGTTTAGCCTACATAATATCAAGTTGTGTAGTTAGTGTCCCCAGAATATCAGTTTTAAAGTTTTCCAATAAATTCTCAATTTCTACGTGTGTTACTCCTTCTGTTGATATTTTGTTATCTCTTACAAACCGATCATGTTCTGCCGGTTTTACTTTTGTGCTGCTTCTCGAACTCCTGATACATAAATCAATAATGTCAGCAAAATTCTCTTGATAAATATCCCCTTTTCCCATGATGTTTAATGTTTCAATCCATTGTTCCTTCATGCCCCTTATTAATGCAGTTTTTAACACATTATCGGGTAAAGGTAGTGATGCATAAGGAGATCTTTGTAGATTGTACTGAAAACGTTCCACATACTCCTCTAATGTTTCATTCGGTTTGGCTGTCATTTGGAATATTTCGTCCTTTAATTCTCTAGACCTATAATAATCCTGATATTTTTTTAAGAAAGATTCTTTCATTTGATCCCAATTGTTTATGACCCAACCACCTAATCCTATAAACCATCTTAAAGCAACCCCTTTTAATGTAGAGGGAAATAATTTCAATTTCTGGGGGTCGGTGGTGTAATCATATCCCCTGCACAACACATCAAATTCGAACAAAAATGCATCTGGGTCTTCTGATGTGAGACCGTGAAATGTAGGGATATGTTGAAGAGGGATTGCTTTCATGGGCGCATTTGTTGCAGAATCCACTATAGGGTATTGTAATGTAGAGGTTTGAGTGTTTGGCTGATTCTGAGCCATAGGATCGAATATATGCTAGTAACCTTCTGGGATATCTAGGAGGGTATTCCTAGTTTGAGAGGGAATGGCTTTGACAGGGATAGTTATAATAGCACTTCCTTTATATGGGATAATGAGAATACCTGATGTCTGAGGAGATTGGGTTCCTTCAACAATGATTTTTGCAGTGCTCCCCTTATCTGGGCTATTTAATGGCTGATTTGTTCCAATAGGAGATCTTGGTTCCTCAGTTTCCCCTGTTTCTCCTTCTCCTTCACAAAGGTTGCTGAAATTCCCTTCCTGCAATAGTTCTGGAGTAGAATTTTCAATTTCTTGAAAGTCCTGAAGTCTAGGATACAACCCTTGCAATCCTACCTATGCAACTCCCAGTGCAGGTGTAGGCCCAGGTTGTCCTCCTGAAGTAGATGTGCTATTTGTGCCACACAACCTTAGGAATTCTATGGCAACATGACCTTCTAGTAAGAAATTCTTGCATCACACGTTCGACGTCGTCGGGCGGCCTGGTTGCAAATCCTTCAACTTATCTGTTAAACTTGCAATTTGATTTTGAAGACCCAAGATATATGGATCATGTGTTGATAAACCCCCCAGTATTCGTGTGGGTATCCTACCATAGCTTCTATCCGAGTTGCTTGCTCGATAACATCATGTAGTGTGTCAATCCTCTGTTGTGTCAATGGTGTATGGGTGAGGGGTAACAATGCCTTCATAAATCAATCTCTTTGGTGATTCAGGTCTATTGGGTAATTGATTTTACCGATCGCAACCTTAAACCTTTGCATCAGTTCACATGTGGTCTCTCCCTTCCACTTCTTTATCTCCCATATCTCTGACAACCCATGCTAATAAGTTTGGGGATGTTTGAATTCTTGTACAAATTCTCTTTTAACATCGTTCACAGTTGGGTTTTGGTGTAGCTCTAACCATTTTATGAACCACCTCAAGGCCCTTTCTGCGAGACTGGTCTTAAATTCAATTAGCTTGACATTATCATGCATCTAGCAGGATCTCCAGATGGCCTCGCTTAGATACCAATGCTTTTCTATGTCTTCGTTCCCTCTACTGGAGAACTCAAGATACCTTGTGAATGATCCCACCATTTTTGATTGAGTCCATGCTAAAAACACAAATCCTTGTGATCCTAGTTGTAGAGATCCTTGCAAACCCATATTACAGTTACTATTTCCACCATTGTTAGTACCAACCTTATAATTAACATGCACACTATGAACTCTTATAGTTTTGATCAACTTAGAAAGGAACTTGTCATGAATGTTATAGAGTAACAAAGGAAGGTTGGGGGAGACACTACGAGAGCTTTGGGGAGGAAAATCATTGATTCTTCTAGACACGTCATCTTTAGCAAACAGTCTCCAGATAACAAAATGCATGTCATCGTCTAGGCCTTCCTCCAAGATAACATGACCATTCCCATCTAGCCTCTCCCTCCCCACTGGTGAGGGTGGGTCTCTATTGTCTTCTGAACCCACAATGGTTAAGACCATCTCTATTCCTCCTGCTAAGCTTCCTTCCATCATGTCTTCTTCTTGTGGACTTCTCAACATCTCTCCTTCTTGGTGCAATCCCTTGTGTTGCCTTTTAATCATCTTCATGGCCCTTTCCTGCCATCTCTCAGCTATATGTGCTCTCCTTTATGCTCTTAGATACTTGGACTTTTGAGAATCATTTGTGTCCATCCTCCTAATGGCCTCATAGTTCCCTGCTCGGTAGCATTCCTCCCTTTAGGTCCTTCCCCCAGTACTAGGTGTTTACACTGCCTTGCTTAGACTTTGGAATACTAGTAAGCCCTCTTCCAGCATTAAGACCTTGATCTGTAGGGTTAGTTCTTTTAGAAGCTTCCCTCGCAACCCTTCTTGGAACACAACATTAGCCTTTGAAAAGGATTGATGTATTTCTACTGCAAACTTGATGATATACTCTTCCAGTGTGGTATGTACCCAGAAATCTACTGCTCTCGTAAAATCTGTGTCAAGATGATGCAGTGCAGTGAGATATGCTTGAGTCCAATTATGATGAGACAAATTTTGTCCATGGGACTTCCCTTTCACCTACAATCTCCAAAAATAGTTGTAATGTTCTTATGGAAATTTTCACCTAAATATCTCGTACTAATCACTCGCCAGTTTCAAATACAAGATTTCATCCTTTAGTTTCACAACAGCTCGGCGACGGATTTGAGCTTGCTAAGAAACAAACTAGTCCACTTGCTCAGCCAACCAGTTTCACAGTTCTTTCTTAAAGATCCTTGATACCATATTCCAAACCCTCTTTTCAAATTTCAGGTCTCGGAAGCAGAACCATTTGTCGGCACAAAAATAAAAATAGGGTTAAGACCTTGGGTTCAGATACAGGGTCCAATGAGGTTCCATTGTAGTCTAACACAATGCCGACATTTTCACCTTACTCGGGGTGGGTAAGGAGTCTCACTTGAGGCGTATCGCGACCTAAGTTAGAGGAGGGTTGGAATATGATACCAGGGAAACCATAAAAAAGGATAGATAGAAAGAAACAATAAATTATCATTCAAAGAAATCAAATCACAACAATCTATACATCTCATAACAAAGAGACTACCTAAACATGTGCATACTTAAAATTTTTGAATAACTAGAATAACACACAGTGAATACACTTTGATCCCGTAACGGTCTTCTTCATTACTATCAAAATAGGTACATTACATCAGGCTCATGACCTGTTCCTCAACATCATAACTCCTACATATGGGATACAAACTCATATAAATATAGTCACAAAGTTGTTATCATAGCTTTGCAACACAGGATGAATAAAATTACCAAGAAAAGTCATAATCAACCCCTCTCGGTTATCCTTTCTAATTTTTATCTTCTCCTTTATTTTCTTGCATGACAACCTAAAATTTCAGTTCCTTCTCCCCTACTCAGGTGTATTCATCCTCGGCTACTCCTGTTCTTTCCTCACTCGGTTGTCTCTGCTTGTTTCGGCCACTCCTTCGCAACTGCCAGCCTTCCACCACTCTCTTGTCTTTCCTTGGCTACCAGCTTCACAACTTCCCAACGATTGTATTTGTCACTTGTCACTAGCCTCTTGCTCCACAAAATATCACAAAATGAAGGGCCCAACACCTTTCCATTGTATTTTTTTCATTGTGACATTTCCAATGATATAAATTTTGACTCAATCTTGCTCCTAGATCAAATGTTATGGCTAGTTAAAGATTGGCCTAATAGTTTTATGTCATTTCCTCTTGACCTACCATGTGGCACCCATGTGGTCACTACATGGCTATACAAATCATAACCATGTCACTTGTTGAGATTGCAACAAGATGATGGAGCTTAGTGAAAAGAGTCGCCTTCACTAAGTGGGCCCGCAGGCTATTTTTGGCGCAAGTCTATTTTTAGACTATGTCTATTTTTAGACATATGGATCATGTCTATGTTTATGGATGATTGATCAAGTTGGGAAAAATAGATGGACTTCTATTTTTGATGAAAGTGTGAGTGATCAAAGTCTATTTTTAGACTGGCTGTCAAAAATAGAAAAGTCAAATATTATTATCTCACAATAATATTTGGACTATAAACTTAATCTTATTCTCTTGGAGCACTTCAGTTTGAGCTACAGAAGTGGCACATGCAGCTGTCAGAAGGAAATACGCTTTTCTTATGAGTCAGTTGAGTTTTTGCATGCATGACTTCAGTTAGAACTCAATCAGTTGAGTTTGGTGGAGTTGATGGAGTTGTGTTCAGTTTAGCTTTGTTAAACTGGTTGTATTTAGTCTAACTGGCAAATAGACTAGAGATGAGTTGAGTGAATTAGTTATTAATTAATTCACAAGTTATTAAATCATAATACAACTAATGAATACATCAGTTAACTCAGTTGCATGTCAGTGCATGTTCAGTTCAACAGGGACAGGTGGTAGAGAATCAGATTGCTATCAGTTGTGACTATAGTTGTGCATCAGATCTTGCACAATCAAAGGATTGAGTATGCCAATGAGTTTGCTCACGTATTTGGCCCACATTTTAGCCTTTGCTCACGTCCACAAAGAGTGAGTGACTATTTTGCAGGTGAAAAACGAGTTTGGGAAGCTATTCTCATCAGTTCTTGAGCAGGTATTGAGCAGTGGAGGCAGGCAAGCAGTGGAAGAGATTTGGAGATCAGATCTGAGCTATATTGTGTGTAACAGAGGTGGAGATACTTGTGAGAAGTATCATGCTGTGTAATGTTACATGACTCAATCATTAATATACAGATAGTTGGGGTTTTTAGCGCGATGCTTTCCCCGGGATACATACTGTGTTAATGTGTGAATGCTCTTGATGTTTTATTGTTATTGATGCTGCTATATTGTTGATCAATGTAGAGGAGCTTATGTATTGTGTATGTTTTCCGCAATAGTACATGATGAGGATAATCTCCATTGAATATGTGTTAAATTATTCAAAATTTCTACATGGTATCAGAGCTAGATAATTGTAGAAAAAGTTTATACATGGTATCAGAGCGAGCTAGATAATTGTAGAAAAAGTTTCTACATGGTATCGGAGCTGTTGATCATCAGATCTACTATTCAGGAAGTGTTTACATTCTATTTCTCTAGGCAGAGCCTGTAATCGGGCCAGGTAGCCTCTGGATTCATCCTTCCTTTGGAAGGTGAAATATCCGGTAAAAGCCCATATAGTCAATCTCTGTACGAGAAATATTGTGTTCTCACGAATTCTAGATCGGAAGCAGTTGAGTTGGTTGCTGGTGGAATTCGAATTTGCAGCAGTGTTTTCTTGGTGACAACGCAGCAATGTCTTTCAACGGATTGCGATTGGAGTATGCTCTTGAGGGCAGCTCAAACTATATTGCATGGAAGGACAGGATGGAGGCAGTATTGGATGATAACGGGCTGAAGGAGTTCATAGATACGGATATCCCAAAGCCTACTGATGCTACTCAAGCTGATGCTTGGCAAAAGAAGGTCGCAAAATGTCGAAGGATTCTGTTGGAGGGCGTGAAGGATCACATTGTGTCCAGCCTCCATGGAAAGGCTACTCCATATTTGATGTGGAAATCATTAACAGAATTATTCCAAAGCAAGAGCGATCAGAGGAAGCTGGCGCTCAAAGATAAACTCAGAAACATCAAATGCGAGAAGGGAGACAATATTCCCAAGTATCTCACGAAGTTCACTCAGTGTCGAGATGAGCTGGGAAGTGTGGGGGTTACTGTTGATGATGAGGACTTGGTGAGCTTGGCTCTCCTTGGTCTTCCGAAGAGTTGGCATTCCTATCAGGACTCTGTCAATGGTCGGGAGAAGTTGCCAGGATGGGAAAGACTATGGTCAGATCTTGTGCAGGAGGAGATCAGGCGGAGTACCAGGGACAGATCTTCGTCAAAGGGAGCTGATGAAGAGAATTGTGCTTTGGCTACCAAAGCAAATAAAGGGAAGAGCAAGAAAGCTTCTCAGTCTGGTGCGAAAGGCAAGAAGCAGGATATGTCCAAGGTGAAGTGTTTTCACTGTCACCAGCATGGACACTATGCCACAAATTGTCCGCAGAAGAAGAAGAACAAGCAAGCTGCTGGATCTGCAGGGGGAGAGGCCTTAGCTTCTCAGTTTGAGCTTGATTTTTCATTGATCGCATGCTTGGTTTCAAGTGTGATGGGATCAGTGTGGTTCTTGGACAGTGGTGCGTCTTTTCACATGACGGGAGTTAGAGATTTGTTCTCTGATCTGGAGGACAAAGATCTTGGAGTGCACATCGAGATGGGCGATGATGGTAGATACAGTGTGACCGGTATCGGTACCATTTCCTTTGAGAGGGAGTCTGGTAAACCCTTTGTATTGAAGGAAGTCATGCATGTTCCAGGATTGAAGAAGAATCTCATCTCAGTGGCGATGTTAGAAGACAAGGGGTATGATGTTGTTTTCAGCGAGGGAAAGGCCTTCCTGCGCAGCAAGACAACTGGTGAGACCCGGAAGATAGGGGTTCGAGTGAGGAACCTTTATCAGTTGCATGTAGATGGATGCGCAGCAATGGCAGGCAAGGCAGAAGGATTGGTGAGCCGGGATGATGGCGAGTTGTGGCACAGGAGATTGGGTCACCTTCACCATGGAGCCTTGAAGATACTGCAACAGATCACTACAGGGCTTCCTAAAGGCACACTTGCGTAGTCAGATCAGTGCAAGGGGTGTACTTTGGGGAAGTTTGTGAAAGCCACCTTTCACGAGAAGGATAGTCGCGCCACGACGATCCTTGAGAGAATTCACACAGACGTGTGTGGACCTTTCTCAGTTGCTTCGATAGCAAAACACAGGTATTATGTGATTTTTGTTGATGATTTCTCTCGTAAGTGCTGGATCTTCTTCATGCAGAAGAAGAGCGAGACATATTCAAAGTTCTGTGAATTCAAAGCACTGGTCGAGAAGGAGTCGGGGAAGAAGGTGAAGGCTCTTAGGAGCGATAATGGTGGTGAATACATCTCGGACGAGTTCAAGGATTTCTGCAAGGCAGAAGGGATTCGTAGAGAGCTCATAGCTCCCCATAACCCACAGCAGAACGGGGTAGCTGAGCGGAAGAACAGAACGATTGTGGGTGCTGCACGGGCAATGTTGCATGATCAGGGCCTACCCCTTCACTTGTGGGCGGAAGCATGCAATACAGCAGTTTATGTGCAGAACCGTTGTCCTCATAGGATACTTGGCATGAGTACACCCGAGGAGGCTTATTCTGGTAAGAAGCCTGATCTTTCTCATTTGAGGATTTTTGGTGCTAACATTTACATGCATGTGACGAAGGATGCCAGAAAGAAGTTGGAGCCGACTGCAGAGGTTGGGATATTTGTGGGGTACACTGATACGCCCCACAACTATCGTGTGTATTTGCCAGACAGTGGTAAATCTGTTGTGCGACGGGATATAAAATTTCAGGAGGAGAAAGCCATGAAGTGTTCGCTTGAGAGGGAGCTACACTTGCATGCAGATGAGGAGCTATTAGTTCTTAAGGATGAGCTTCAGGACGTGGATCAGCCACAGGACGAGGTTCATGGAGTGGAAGAGACCACTCATGCAGCGCCAACCATCAGAGGGCGAAAGCGCTTGACAGAAGCTGAGCGACTGGCTCAAGATGCAGAGAAAGTTGTAGGACCACCTACAGCCCAACGCAGGCAGAGACAGTCACCTGATCGGTACACTGGATACATGGCTCTTATGAGCAAGTGTGTTGTGACTGAGCCATCCTCTTTCGAGGAAGCTGTGGAGGATCCCGCATGGGTAGACGCCATGGTGGAAGAGTATGATTCTATTGTCAGAAACAGTGCATGGGAGATTGTTCCTAGACCGGAAGGGAAATCAGTGGTGGGTTCGAGATGGATCTACAAAGTTAAGCAGGTAGCTGACGGGAGTGTGGAGAAGTACAAGGCAAGATTTGTTGCCCGAAGCTTTTCACAGATTGAGGGGATCGATTATGAGGAGACCTTTGCACCTGTTGCAAGGTATTCTTCCATACGGACGATTCTTGCTCTCTCAGCGCAGATGGGATGGCACATTCATCAGATGGATGTGAAGACTGCGTTCCTCAACAGAGTCATTGAGGAGGAGGTGTACATTGAGCAACCCAAAGGCTTTGAAGTCTTCAGCAGCGAGTCGCATGTGTGCAGGCTCAAGAGAGCGCTGTATGGGTTGAAGCAAGCACCACGTGCTTGGTACACACGGATAGACAGCTATTTCATAGGACTTGGATTCTCCAAGAGCGAGGCGGATCCGAACCTATACCAGATTGTGGTGGAGGGTAAGTTGCTTATCATTGTACTG